>CM021109.1:78908262-79034160 GCA_007115665.2 Sequoiadendron giganteum
GGGGACGGTGTTGACCAAATAGGGACAGCTGACCAGTCCCGGGGACGGCTCCAACCATCCCCCACATCAAAACATTTTTTTTTTTCTTGTTGTTTGTTGTGGTTTGGTTTATGAGTTGTTCGTTTAAATTATTTTCATTTATCTTTCACAATATTTGGAACACTCAAAAGATAAATATTTGATGCTCTATTAGAGATATATAAAAATAAAAATAAATTATTCCAAAAGTGTGTAGACTTGAATTTATTTGCTTGCTGTTCACTAACAGGTTTTAGAGACAAAGACTTAGGATTTTGACATTTTTAAAGAGTTCTTACTTCTTCACAATTGGAAATAGGCTGAATATTAAGGCAATTTGATTCCCAAAACTCCTTGAGTGTAGCAATTGTCCCCACATTTAACTGCTCAAATCCATATCAGACAATACACTAGCATTGAATTTACTTCCAGTAGTCCACACTCCCAACAAACTACAATAATTTTTCCTTCAGACACCTCAGCTATTCATTATTGTTCTATGCCAAGTAATCAGTAACCTAGGTGAAACAATCTTCATTGTAATCACAAATGTTCTCCCAATTTGTAAGCTGGAAATAACCTTATGTAATTTGATATAAGTTTATAAATTTTAACTTGGAGGTTGTATTATGATTCATGTATGTTAATTTTGAATTTTCAATGTGTATTGAGTATTGACAAAGAATGTTGAACACAAATGTTATATGTTAAGGTTCTATAATGTATATTATGTATGTTTTATCCATGTTTTCATATGCATATTTAAAATTTCTCTATATATTTAAAATTTTCCCTATATTTTATATAGCCATCCCCTGCCATCCCTAAATTTGGCCTCAAAAATCAGAAACTTGGGGGCTCGTCCCGCCGTCCCCTACCGTCCCCATCCCAGAAACTTGGGGTAACCTTGGTTTTATCCAAAAAAATAGTGTCAATGATGAATGTAATCCTTCCTTTGTGACGGAGGATTGATCCAATTTTGGAAGCCAAACACTTTTCAGGGGAAGAAAAAACCCTTCATTAGGGCATGAAAATAGGGCACGCGATGCACAACAGTGGCCATGGTGGCAGCAGCTGCAAACACAAAGATTTCTGGTCCATCTTCAGAGCTTTCTACAAACAATTCTTGTGGCCTTGCTTTTTAACTGCATGATTTTGAAGTTTTAGTAGTTGTAGTTGCTTGTTGGGCTAAGGCTAAACCACCTTTATTTTGTTTAGACAAAAAGTTGAAAATGGTGTCTAAAGTTACATTTAGCAATGATTCTCTTAAAGAAAAAAGCCTTGGATTTTTTTATAAAGTGTATGGGTTTTTGGCTAAGACCTAAAATTATGGATAATTGAACTCATGGTTGAAAAACTTGCCAAGCCCAAAAAACATGACTCGGCAAAAACTCGGTAAAAACTCGGCAATTTAAAAAAATGCTTAAATTTCATTTAAAACACCTTTCTTTTGCAAAATTCAATGATAAGATGCATTCAATGAGTCAACAATTGAGTACATATAAGAAACAAGTTGAGTCTAGTTGTATTTGATTGATTTGAAATCAAATTGGGTACAAAATGGAATCCTCATGTGGAATGCAATGATAATAATAGTTTGAAACAAAATGAAAATAGCAAAATGTTTTTGTAAAATTGAAAGTAAATACTACATTAATATATTTTACAAATTTACATCTTCCTCTTCCCATGTCTAGTGGAAACTAGGGGAGAGGTAGAACCAAACGATATTATAGACAAAGACTTGTGGGAAAAATTGGAAACATGGACTTGGAGAGTACCTAGAAAATCAAATGAATTCAATGGGAATTTGAAGGTAATGCCTCCAATGGGGTTGAGCGGCAGCACCCCTCGTGGGGGTTAGGGGCAATGCCCCCAATGAGGTTGAGGGGCAGCGCCCCTCATGGGGGTCAAGGGCAACGCCCCCAATAGGGTTGAGGGGCAACACCCCTCAGGGGGTTTGGGGGCAAGTTTTTTTGCAGACTCATCGTGTTTTTGGCGAAAACTCACCAAAAACTCAACGAGTTTTTCTCATTTATTTGGCAAGCAATTTTGGCCAATAAATGTGGGAAAAACTTGCCGTAAAAAAAACTGTGAGTTTTTTAAAAACTCGTCGATTACTCGGAGAGTTTTTCAACTATGATAGAACTAATCTCCATTAGGAACTTTTGTTGAAAGGCAGAATGAACATTTGGTTTTGTGGAGAAAGTTTCCATGTCTTATTTTTAGCTAAAAGAGGACATAGATTTGATTTTTAGAAGTGGCCCATATTTTGTAGAAGTAAGAGGATTATATTTTAGAACATCGGTCCATGGATTTTAATCCTACTAAAGATATGTCCAATGTAGTCCCTACTTGGATGAAACTTCCCCATCTTCCTCTATTTTTTTAGGATGACAAATCTTTGGCTACAATTGGCAACACTTTGGGCTACTTCATTGATAAGGCTGAGCCAAAAGATAACCATAGCATGTGTTTGAATTCATGAAGAAGTATATTTGAAGAAATGTTTCCTTGAAGCCATTGAATTAAATCTAGATGGATAGGCATATATGCAAAAAAATGATTATAATTTTTGCCCTTCAAATGTAATAAATACCATTAGCATGGCCAGTTTGCTAAGGACTCCAAAAAAATATCAGAATGTGCTTCAAGCACCCCAAAGTGTTTAACACGCCTTCATCACAACCAAAGTGAAAATACATCTTCAACAAAAAAATAGTCAATGAAATTAGGGTATCAAATAGAGTCAAACTATTGTTGTTTCAAATATGTTTGAAATCTTGGGAGGAAATACTTAGGCCCTTCAAAAGGGGAAATAAGCAATCAAGCTGAAGTCAATTTGAGGGAAGTGCAAAGGGCTATAGGGCAACAATGCTCTTTAGAGGGAGGGGATATATAAAACTATCAAGTTGAAGTCCATTTGAGACAAAATTAGGAGCCAGGACAATTGAAAACAACCGATAAAAAATAGTGGTTTTTTCAAAGAATTGTCATCCCCACAAAACTAAGTTGTAAAGCACCCTATACCAATGTAATTTGGACAAGGGTGGGGACTCACCAATTGTGTTGTTTTATTTTGGGTGTGTGTACATGTGTATGAAGACAATCGAGGTAATGATCATTGATGAACTTGACATATTTTATTTTACATGGATTATTGATTTATCGTGTCAATTATGCTTACAATTGGCTAAATTGAACATTTATGAATATATGTATGACTAACCTAGACTAATATTTATTTATTGAAATTTGTGTTGGTATAAATGTCGATCTTGTAGGTGTCAAGGTGCAAGGTGAGAGATGATGCTACACCCACTTAAGTATATGAGGTCCAGGTTGAGGTTCAACCAATTGTAAGTATATTGTAGGCAAAATAACACCAAGACAGTTTTGATCTTATACTTTGTTTGAGTTTGGAGGTCTTGTCAATTTGTCTAGTACTTGGAAGACCAACTTGAATACATATCTTCAACACACACTATTTGGTGATATATATAATTTAAAATTTAAACATCTTTTGGTAATATACAATATTTAATATTGTGTTATCTTCAACTAATTAATCATTTAATCCCCAACCTTATATGAGTTTCTTGATAAAATTAAGCAAAATAAAACTGCAAACCCTTATAGTAATAATTTAAAATAAGAATAAGAGATGGCTATAAATAAATCCCTTATTGAATAGAATATTCAGGCATTATAAATGTGCTCCAAAAAAAAATTCAATGTGCATGTTTGCACCTTACATGTTAGGATGGAAGCTCTTTTTTAGGAGCTCTATATGCATATTTTATTTAGGCACAACAAACAAGAAAGGGGAAAGATTAATGTGAAATGACGAAATTTTGGTAGTTGCAAGAGGGAAAAATTAATGTTGTTAGAAAGTAAGTCAATAAAATAGAGATAGGGTAGAAAAGTGCAAATAGTAGGCACAAGCAGAATTTTGAAAGTTTCAGGGATTTTGGGGGCTGAAACTTAAATCCTAGAATACTAGGTAAGTCCTCAAGGGAAGTTATAATCCTTTTATTGCTACTTTCATCTATTAATCTCATACTAGAGTATTCATTGAGATGTACTTGTATATTAGAGCCTTAAGTTGCTGTTGAATGTGGTGTGACAAGTTATTTGTGAAATGAAATAGCTAATTTACTTAGCAAATCTTTGCCCCTATGCCTTAATAATATGAAACTCCATATGCACATTGATGGATTAGCATACTAAGTTTCTCATTCATCAAATTATAAGGATAGAGCTTAAATCCTAGTGGTGTTTTAGTCAAGAATTATTTATCAATTGAGACTTGTTAGAAATCTAGAACTCTATAAATTTTGTGTATGCATTGTGTACAAAAAGGGAAGAGTTAATTTGCAACTTGGCTCCTAAGAGTGTTGCTATATAATTCACCAAAACTATCGTAGGAAGAAAAGTACAAAACAAAATCCTAGTATAGTTGTATTAGTTTCAAACCTAGGTTGAGAGGCATGCATGTTCCTTAAGTAACAAGTCCTTATTCTTCACAATATAAAAAACCTAAAACATTCGCATACCTCAAGGAATGCATGACTAACAAATGTTCTTGAAATTATTTTAACCCTCAATGAGAAGAACTCCAACAATAAGGATGGGTTGAATGTTAAAAAATGGATGGTCAAAGCAGTTGATATAGCAAAATAGCTTGAGATTTTACCATAGCTAACCTAACACACTAGTTTGGAAAATCCACTTAAATCCCTTATGTTTGGAGTTCAATTTGACACCACTATGATGGACATATGTGTGCAAAATGAAGATATGCAACTCATGGACTACATAACAAAATGCCACTATGAAATGTTGGATTATGTACTATAGTCATTGCTAAAATTAAACCATTAGACTTAAAACATGGAAACATTTGACTTATTATTTAAAACTATGATAACCTTTCTTATCATTATTTAAACACATGCGGAAAAGGGATTTTAATATTGGTTAAAAAAATCATCAAAATTGTTAAAATATAATTTTTAATGTAAAGATGATTAAGATTTGTTTTATTTAATAAAATACTTATGAAACATTTATTCATATAAGGAACACACAAATTGTTTGTACTTAATATGCATCAATACAATAATAGATGGGATTGGAGCCTTGTTGAAGGCTTGAGTTTATTGTACTAAAATCATAGTCAAATGGAATTTTAAAAATGCTAGTTACATAAAGAAAGAGAATAGACCTAAAATTTGGGGGTCTCCAATGTGTCCAAACATTATCATTTTGTAGATATATGAGTGAATTCCTGAGGATTAAATTAATGTTCCTTTTAGAGTTTCAAGTAGGCAATAAGGAACACGATGAACCTTCTTACTGTTGAAAGTAATGCATCCTTACCTAGAGGCATTACACGAGGCAGGACTTGGCATAGAGTTTTAGGATAAATCTCTAGTCTTAAGGACTCCTAACAATATGAATTATAATAAGATTTAGTTAACATGAGCCACAACTTACCATCACCTAATAATATATTTAATGAAATAATGTGTGGAATTAAAAAGGGATCAATACTAGAAAATAAACTATTTATATAATGTGGATGATGACTTAATTGATTTCTTTAGATATTAGGAGCCATGTGTGAGCTAGTGTTTAGGTAAACATTATTGAATATTTTTTGTATGCATGAGTATGAATTAAAGAATTCTTGCTAAACTAGTGAACTTATCTCTCATAACTTGGATGATTGCAAAAATAAATAGAACAATCTAGGTGGTTTATAGATTGATTGTGTAACAACCCAATTCATATAACCCCAAACCACCACTGTATTTTTTTTCTTTCAATTATTAAATTTTCATTCATAAGTATACTCGGGAACATCTATCCATACGAGATATATATTTATTAAACTTGAGACAACAACCAATCATATGGTTTAATCATTTGTTCATATGGAACATGAATCCATCTATTTGTATATCTGGAATAAAAATCCGCCTAAATGAGGTAGGCATCTATCACAAGATAGGTATGTGCTCTGGCTAGAGTCTTAGACTCATTAAGACTATTTTGTCCCAAGTTGCTTCGTTGAAGACCACACTTCCTACTAGAATTGTAATGAGGTCGTTGTCATTCAGGGGTATATATAAAATATTCAAAGGCTTTAATCTAGCCTCAGAATTTGGCCTAAAGCCTTGGGGATACAAGCAATCGATACGTGATTCTTTCGCTCGTATAGTTTGAATTATTTTTTAATAATCTTTTAGATTTATCTAGTTGACCAATCTTACCCTAAACCTCATTCCTAAATGCCTCAGTACTAGGAACGTCCTTTGATTCTTGGATTGCTTACATTCCTTGCTTCCAAATGGGATCAAGACGTGAAATATGTAGTTTTGTCTTCTACTCTATGTTTATGTGAATTGTTTAAGTGGGTACACAACCCTTTCCAGGATTCTATTTCCTAGACAATTCCTCTACAACTGCTACCCACAAAGGAAAGCTTATATAAGAAATGGTCGGCTTGACCATTATTTGTTTTCCTAATATCATTCATCTAAAATCTATTATTATAAGAAGCATCACACTTGATCCATGTGATGAATCTCATATCAATTCAAATTATTTATACATCAATAAAATAAATATAACTTCAACCCAAGTTTATAATTGTATCATAAAAATCCTACTTGGGGTTTTTCTATGTTGATACCAATGACTTTGGTTTGTTTTCTATTATCTTTTTAATTATTGATCCAAAGGGGATTCCCCATCCTTTGGATTTAAAACAACAATATATCCCTTATTTCTCCCCAAACGGTTTATAGGGATGATGCCATAGATGTCGTTATTACAAAAATGTTAGGCTATAGATGCAATAGCTCAAGTATGACGACATTACTCGTAAACATGAGCGAGAGGAACCGTTGATACCAAACACTGCTAGTTTTAGTTTCTCTTCCTTGATTGGGTTGTCTAACCAATTTCTAATATGTAAAATTGAAACTTTTTCAAAAAGAGAGATATCTTAAGAACTTTCACAAATCAAATTGCTTAAAGTAAATAATATTATTCCTCTATCAATGAAAAAAAAATTCAAGATAAATCAATAAATTTCTTTCTAACATCATATACTAACATTATATAAAATATCTATTCACTATAGATGTGATTATCTAAAGAAAATACAAGTTCCTTTTAATCAGTAATAAGAAAATGATGACTTATAATAACCATTTATCTCATAAGTAATAGTGTTCTACTCACAGAAAGGACTATCCAATTTAACTATTAAAATCATTCATACAAAAGTAAGTATTTATAACTAGATTTATATGTTATTCTTTTTGTCCCTGGTGTTTTCCTTCTTATCTTCCTTCAATCGTTTTAGGGCCATTGCCAAGGTCTCAGTGTTAAATGACCATAACTTTGGTGTGGGTGGTTACTTTTAAAGCATAATTTTGGGTAAATTCACAATCTTTGTTTTTCTAGCTCTCTTTCTCATTTGTCCTACTAGTATATCCCCTATCATATTTGGATGTGCAAAACTTGGTTCTACGTTACTTTATGAAATTTCAAGTCCAACTAAACTTTGTTCTCCTAATTTGAAATGAATAATATTAATCCTTTGAGTTTCCTTTTTCTTTGTTTAGGATTACAATGCAAACATAAATTATCTATCAAAGACATGATTCTAATGAATACAAGATTTGGTTAAGTAGACCTTTTGTATAATTGAGGTTTCTATTATTTTGAATTCCTTGAACAATAATAACAAATTTTAAAATACTCCTTTTAAGTTTTCTATATTTCTATTGCTTACTTAGTCTAGATCCCAATTTTATATTTATTTACAACACTACAAAATTCTAATAACCATAAGAATTCCCTTTTAATATTTAATAGCATGTTTAAAAAAATAATACCTTGATACTTTACTTGGTTTGGAATTTAAAATAATAAACTCCTCAAGAAAAATTTAGGCACTTAATAAATCTAGGTTGTATTATGAATTCACAAGAAATTTAGAACCTCTAAGTATTAAATGTATCATAATTTAGGGTCTATAGGAACAATTAAATTTTTGAGTTTTCACCATTTGATTGTAAGACAAGTATATTTCACATTTCCTAGTGGTCTTAAGTCTATCAAAGATGTCAATCACTTTTCAATTTTAATGTCTTCTAACCATAGATATAGATTCAAGATTAAATTGGAATTTGTAAATAGATTGGGTCCATTGGATGATTGGGCTTCTTTAAACTTGAACTCTATACACTACCAAACTTAGAACAAAATAAACTAAATTCATAAAAATCTTGAATCTATAAGATAACTCAACTTTACTAGACCTACAACCCAATATTGTATAATACTTAATACATTTTATTTAGTGACTATTCAAATTAAATTAATAGCTAAAATTAACTATTAGTATCAACTATTACTTTGCCAATGAATATCAAATTGACATCTTAATGAATCATTAAAAGAAGCCAATTATTGATCAACAATTTTATGATTGCAACATTTAATAAAAATATAATTATAAATTAACTTAATCAATAATTAATAAAATATTAAATGAAATACAAAATACTTAATGGTTTACTTAAATTATATCAATAACTAGAAGTACTATTGAAGTACCATGCGATTAATAATCAAAATAACTATTCATTAAGGGGTAATAAGTTAAATCATTCTTCACTAATGCAAGATGATGCACAAAATTAAAAGCATAGGACACATGATTCATTTGATATTTTTATTCTAAGAGTAATGTTATCATGGAAAACAATGGTTGGAGCATCTAGAAGAACAAGTCTATTAAAGATTAAAGCTACTCTTATACAAATTAGTTGTTGTATAAATCAATTTCCTTGATGATTGTTGCATGGTGGCCCTCAAATCCCAATTCCATACTAAATGCCACAGATTAAAAACAAAGATGAGTGAAACAAGTGCTAAACTTCAACAAAGTGGCAGAAAAATGAAGGTTCTCAGGAAGACATGGAGATAGTTAGCATGCATGGTTTGGTTTATGTAATCTTGTTTTCCACAACTAAAAGTTAGTTGTGTGTTTCAAAATGATAATTTTAAGGGTTTGTAAGAGGTGGTGGAGGGCACAGTTGAGGGTACAGTTTAAATAATTATTTTTCTTCATCTTTTAGTTACCACATTAGTATTAGGTTATAGTTATTAATGAGGTTTGACTTTGTGTCATTCAAGCATAACTTCCTTGGCACTAAATTCATTGGAGTTTAGATTTGACTTGATTTGATTAGCATGCATTTTAACATTTCTATTAAACTTAATTTGATTACTATTCTCTTAATGACATATATATACTTTAAATAAACAGGGTAACATAAGTTTAGCAATTAAAGGAGTTATGACATCATTCTCCCTTTATTTTTGCATTGTATCGATGGACTCATTCATCAATTATATAATACTAAAAGAAATAGTATCTAGAAGTACTTAAAAAAGAAGAAATAATTGACGTAGTTCAATTGTATCTTCCCATTTAGCATCCTCTGCATTGTATTGGTCCCACCGTACTTTGCTCTAATCAACCACCCTATTGTGAAATTGGTAAGTTGGTGCCTCTCCAAGATTATGTATGGATCTATTATTATTATGTCAAGCTTTTGGACCTGTAATGCATTCCAATTCAAAACATGTTTCTCATTAGGTACATATTTCTTAAGAAGAGATATATGAAAAAAATCATGGATACAACTTAGTTGGGGAGGTAGGGCTAATTGGTAGACAACCAATTTTATCCTTTCTAGGATTTTAAAGGGTCCCGCATAATGAGGTGCTAACTTTGCCTTCTTCCCAAATCTTATGGAACTTTAACCCACTGCAAATTCTCTCTGTGTTGTATTTTTATCTACATAACTCTTTTATCTATTTGATGCAAGTGCTTTAACCTTTGTCTAATTGACTTGGTCTGATTTTTCATTTCTTTCAACATATCAGGTCCAATTATCACTCTATCCTCAAGATTTTTCCACCTCAAAGGTGTTCAAAAATTTCTTCCATAAAGTGCTTCAAATGGAGCCATCCCTAAAGAGGATTAAAAGAAATTATTATAAGAAAATACTACTAGTGAAAGATATTCTTCCTACTTAGATTGTTGTTTCATACAATACATACATGGGAGATCTTCCACAATCTTATTTGTTCTTTTTTTTTTCCATTTGTTTCAGGATGGTAGGATGCATTAAAATTCAACTTGTGTTCCTATGGTTGACTGAAGAGTTGTATAAAATCTTGAAGTGAACCTAGCATCCCTATTTGATATGATTTTCTCAAGAAATCCATGCAATCTAATTTTTTTCCCAAAACATTTAACCAAATTTGGAGTATCATCTATTAAATTCCCTACTATGAAATGAGCAACCTTGGTGAGTTTATCAATTACTACCATGATTGTGTTATTCCTATAAGGTTCATAGGTAATCCTTGCGCAAAGTCCATGCTAATGAATTGCCACTTGTGATGTGGTATATCATAAGGGTATAATAGTCCTGCTAGGTGACTATGTTTTGCCTTCACCCTTTCACATTCAAGACATTTAGCCACATAAAGTACTATGTCATTCTTCATTCCTTGCCAAAAATATAAAACTTCTTAAGATCTGAATAATTGTTTTTACCCCTGGGTGTCCTAAATAAGTGGCATTATGAGCTTCACTTAAGACTAAATCCCTCAATTCTTTAGAGTTTGGAACATATATTCTATTATTATATCGAAGCAATTTGTCAACATTTAAAGTGTGTCATTTTATTCCAAGATTAGTTGGAGCACTTTCCAAAGTTAACCTAACTTTTCCATACCATGGATATTTTTTCTCCTTCAACACTTGCTCTTTAAAAGTGGTTTTGAATATTGCAATACTCATCAAGTGCCTCCTTCTTCTTGGTGCATTTGCAACTTTATTTTCCTTTCCTTCGATATATTCTATTTCAAAATCATATTCACTTAGGAATTCTAACCATATTCTTTATCTAGCATTTAAGTGAGGTTGTGTAAAAATATATTCGAGTCTCTGATGATTAGTTTTCAACTCAAAGGGATTCCTTAAGAGAAAATGTCTCCATTTTTGAAGAGCATGAACAATGGCTACTAGTTCCAAATCATGAGGTGCATAATTTGCTTCATTATTTTTTAATTTCATTTATTCATAAGAAACCACTCCATTTTGAATAAACACTCCTCCTAGGCCTTCAATGGAAGCATTTGTCACAACTAAGGAATGCTCATTTGGATCTGGAACTTTTAGGATAGGTATTGTGGTTAATTTTTCCTTCAAAAATTGGAATTCCTTATCACACTGTTCAATCCACATGAATTTATTACCCTTTCTTTGTAATGAAGTGATTGGATTCGTAGTTTTTGAGAATCCTTCCACATATCTCCTATAGTATCCTACAAGTCCCATAAATATTCTTGCCTCTTAAATATTTTTGGGAATTGGTCATTCTTCTATTTCTTTTATCTTATCTAGATCCACTATTATTTCTTCTGAAATGATGCACCCAAGGCAATGAATTTTCTTCTCAAAGAATGCACATTTGATAATTTTTCATATAACTTATGTTCTTTCAACCTATGTAAAGCTAACTGAAGGTGTGCTAGGTGTTCCTCCTCATTTTTGGAATAAATTAAGATATCATCTAGGGTAAGTGCAAGAAGTTGGGTCCACGAAGAGGGGAAGTTTCGGCCCAAAAACAATTTCTCGCACGAAACGCATACGCGTTATGGATCGGGTACCTGATCCTAAATCCATAACACGTACATGTTACGATTCAGGTACATGAACCTAAAACATGTACGCATTTCTAAGAACTATTTTTTAAAAAATAAGCAATTGTGAAAATCATTTTCACAGTCGATTTCAGTGGGCTAGAAGGAGAAGCAGATCACGTACACATTTTAGAGGGTCGGTTTTTTGCAAATTTTCACTGTCACCTCCTCCCATCAATGCAACCGACCTCAGCAACCTCCAGGTTGGTTGAATTCTACAATATTTTTGTATTTTATCTTGCATTTTTGTTTTATAATTGCTATTTAGCTATTTTTATTTAGTTTGTTTTAATTTAATATAAAATAGTTTTTAAACTGCATTTAATTAACCGAAAACATCAATGAAACAAACAACATAAAATTCTAAATCGAAAACCAAAAAAAAAAAACCTAAATTTGACACATTTAATTTAGAAATTTCAAAACCCTAAACCCTAGGTTCTAAAAAACATTTGTCCTTAAAAACTAATTTACCCAGACCGTTAATCCTTGGACCTAAACCTTGAAACGTAAACTAAAACCCTATTTGTATGTTAAAGTTAGGTTAAGGGTATAATTAGGGTTTGGGTTAAACTTTAATATATATTATAGTTAGATTTCAAAATTACAATTAGGGTTATGATTAGGTTTACTTGTTTAATATTAAAGAATTCAATTACCTTCTTAGGGTTCAATTAAAGTTGGAGTTCAATTAGGGTTAAAATTCATTAGGGTTAGGGTTCTAAGATAAATATCCGGGTAAGGGTTGAAGTTAGGGTTTGTATTCAACTAGGTTTAGAGTTAGGATTATATTTCTATTAGGGTTAGGGTTAGGATTATGATTATGAATTAACATTTAAGATCAAGGTTAGGGTTGGAGTTAGAATTAGGGTTGAATTGGTGTAGGGTTCTAGGGTTGGGGTCAAAATTAAATTAGGATTCTAGGGTTATGGTTGTAATTTTGGTGAGATTTAAACATTCAATCAATATTTAATTAGGGTTATGATTAAAAGGTTTATATGCATTTAGGGTTAGTGTTCAACTAAGGTTATGATACCCGATTTAATTACAATTAGGGTTAGAGTTCAAGTTATAATTAGGGTCTATGGTTCAAGTTAGAATTAGTGTGAGTGTTAGGGTAAGGTTTAGAGTTAGAAATCAAGGGTTGCAATTAGAAATTGTGCTATTTATTTTAATAATCAAGTAAAGGGTTTATGTATATTGTTTAAAATTTATATGAACTATATTCGATCTCATGAACCGAAGTTTTTTGGATCTATTAATTACAAAAAATATTTAAAAAATTCTAATATAAGGCAACATATCCCTAGATGAAATCATATTTTAAAAAAATTCCTCATCCATATCCATTAAATTTTTTATCTTAAACTTGAAAAAGAAATCTATTAGCAATGTCTTCTTGAACTAAATTCTCCAATTTTGCATCTGTAACAATTGTTTTTCTAATCTATTATTAACATGTTCTTGTTCAACTTGTTCTTCTATGTGTTCTTGATTTTTTTCTTAAACATATTCAATATGTTCAACTTGTTCTTACTAGAACACAACTTAAGAGGATGCAACGAATTCATTTACAAATGCATATACACATGCATACAATTTAAATCAATATATCTTAAAAAATCCTTGAAAAAATATATCATGCATATATATTGCCCATTACACCCTAAATCATAGAGAATTTCCCTCTTTACCTAAGTATTAGATACCTAGAACCAAAAGTATAGGTTAGATATTGAAACCTAAATTCCAAATCATAAGTTACCATGTATCCTCTTTGATAAAATTTTAACCTTAAATAAATCTTCTTAACTCTTTATAATTAGGAATTTATGATAAAACCTAACTATATGCCTTCCCTATTATGTCATGAATTAGTAGTTTGGCTTCCTTATTTCTTGCATTTATTACTTTTAATCACTATAATTTTAATTTATTTGCATCCTTTAGTTTCATACTATACTATTGTTTTAATAATTTTATTTTTAAAATAATATAATTCTCATACCTTTTATGTCTCTCATATTCAAACAATATTTTGTGTTCTATGCTAACTCCTATTATCATTTCCCCTTTTCAAATACCATGATTCCTATTTTTTTATTATTATATGTTTAAACATCCTTATATTTAATATGCTTTTCTATCAATAATTACTAGATTGTAAAACTACTTTTCTAATTATCTCTATAGTTTAACTTCTCACACATTCCCATGCATGCTATGTTCTTACCCTTAATTCTCCTATAACCTAGAGCATAAATCCATTCTCTATTGCACTTCTATTTCTAAGGGAATCACCCTAGACCATGATTCTATTCTTGCACCAAATTTTTTAATTTTTATCTTAATGGTTATTGTTATTCTAATATACATATATAGTTCAAAATCGTCAAACCTTGAAATAGATGTCTACATGTCCTTTTCCAAGTTACAACCTTATATGTATACATCATGAGCCATATAATCCTATCTATCAACCCTAAACCATAAAACCTATATCTTGACTATATGTAAACTCCAAACCATACATAATCACATATCATTAATCAAGAAAACCCTAGACACTAAACCCTACATTCTAAAATATGAACACAAACCCATTACCCAAAACTCAAATTGTAAACCACTAACTTGAAATTTTTAAAACTTACAAACTTAAATTATAAAATTTAATGTGTACATGCTGTGGATTTTTAATGAACATTATGGATTTTTTAATGTTATAAATCAAATGGTCTTCAAATGAATTGTATTTTGAATTTGTGCATGTTCAATTTTATTTTTAAATAGTTCTTTCAAATTCTGTGCATTATTTAATTAGTTTTGTTGATATATATTTTTTAATTGTTTAACATGTGTAGTTTCCATTTGGTTATACATTCACATGGATCCACTATTTAACATAGAGGATTTTATGCCTGAACCACAAATTCTTGTAGATCACATAGATCCAAGCCCACCACCACAAGAAAACCCCATGCATCCAGACCCTCCACCTCCTAACCCCCCACCCCCTATAGTAGATCAGGATCAGTTGAGAGAGAGCATTAGGGCAAATCTTATGGTGATTCAAGAAAATATAGATCTGATAAAAAATGAGCCTAGAATCCCCCCCATCTCACACAGTTTGCATCTACGATGCAAACTATTGCCAATTATGTTCAATCTATTGATGCAGACCTAGATAGGTTCCATCAATGGAGAGAAGAGAGGAGCCAATTCTATGTAGATGGATTGTCTTATAAAGAAATTAATAACCTTAAAATTACCAAACAAGCCATGTGCTAGTATTTTTTTAACCCCCAAACTAACCAACCAATTCCACCCACCCAAAAACGAATTTCAATTTTATGGTATAGGAACCCCCAAATAGCTACACATTTTTGGGATAGATGGTGGATGGTGTTTGATAGTCCACCAAATGGAAATTTTGAGGTGCCCCTATACTTTTTGAGAAAGTTATGGGCATAGTTTGAGTTGGGTTTAAAACCTAATTATTTTGATATGAGGTCATTTCAGGGAGTTGGGCGTGGCATGCACCAACATAGATTAGGAGTCCAATTGCTCCTATTGTTCCTCCTCCTTCTCCTGGTGTTCTCGCTGCATTTCAACAACAGACCATGTTATTGACATTAGGAGTATTGAGTTCACTTTCAGGACATCTCACTCATCAGACTTCACACATGGCGATTGAAGTGGTCAATAGAGAGAATGGAGGCTCGGGCAATAGGAATACTCAGGAATCCACTTCAGGTGACCCACATGCATGTGAGACAGAGTCGTTTATGGATTTACTATATTCTGAGCATCATCATACACAGGTATGTTCATCTTGTGAACCTTTTTTTTTTTTTTTTGGAATGTGCAAAATTCATGTAAATAATAACATCAAATTATATATAATACAATATTAATTCAATAAGTGTTCAGTGTAGACACATGATCAGACAATGCTTGAAACTCAAAATGATTGTGTCCATATGTCGAGTGTTGCAGATATGGGCTCACCTTTTGGTCAGGTACTTAAACCAATATATATTAAATTTAGTTTGTGTGGATATATCTAATTTATTTTGAATGTGTACACATGATGTGTGATTGATATATATTATATCTAGATGCAGGGAGGTCATATGAGCATGCATAGTGCTGACCAACCACAAGTTATGGTGAGCGCTCCTGAGCCATCATCAGCTCAGGTGCGTGCTTTCAATTTTTTTGTTAAGTTTGAATTAAATACACATCATAGATCTAATTTAATTTTTACATTTACATACACATGCATGAATGATCTATACAAATTGTTGTACATCTATATGTAGGAATTTCATGAGATACCCATCGCAGGTGCACCTGAGACATCGTCAATATTTATGCATGGGCAATCACAGGTGCATGATCATGAGGTCATATCATTCGAGGTTGTCAAATTTACTAAATATCCTAAATAATTTTTACAGATCTTATATATATATATATATATATATATATATATATATATATTTGAGGTTTTAACATATTGATTGCTTTATATGAATATGCATGATATAGTAGATCATGCATTTGGATCTTCTCAAGTGACAGTTATGCTACCTGTTGAATAAAATGTGCCAGTAGATTCACATGATCATATGGTAATTTATGCATACTAAAAATCATTTTTATTGTATTTACTAGATATTTAATTCAATTTTTATTTTTTATCCAAAAGTTAATCTTTTCAGGTTTAAATATGTTTAATTATATCAAAATTTATAAATAACTTTAAATCTAATTTCAAGTTTCTTTTACTCTTTTACATCATGATGCGGGTACATCTAATCGACTTGGAACAAAGAGGAGACTTGATTTGACTGATCAACCTGATAGTTAAATGGTTTTAAATTTTAAATAGACCAAACATCTCTAGTTTTATTTAAGTATATGTGTTGGACTTGACATATACATATTTGTGTTTATTTATATCAGTTGACTTTAATGTGATGATTATATATGCAGTCCATTATGATCGTGTTATGTTCATTTTGATGATTATATTCACTCATGTATGTAGATCTAGATATTTTATCTAACTTTCAAGTAATACATGCACTATATAAATTCTTATCTCTACAATCAAATTTCATTTATATAATTTATCACATGGTTAGGTGACAAATTAAAATATTCCTTAAATAGTTTAGATTATATTCATAATAAATTAAGGGCAGGTAATTTTAACTATTTTTCAATTCTAGAAAATATTTAAACAATTATATAAAATGTGATAAATACAAGACATGAAATGTATAATCTATAAAATTGGAACGAGATATTTAAAATGTTACTAATAAGTTCATTGAAGATCATACAACTATACAACATGATGAAACATATATGTGCACATGTATATACAATTATTTAGCTTATCAACTTTTACGTGAAGACCAAAACTTGATATTTACATAGTCTCTTGATAAAATAATTTTTCAGTGACAATCGCATGGTAGATCGACTTGATGAGAACCTACAAAAATAATTAATGTAAGTAAGTAACTATAATTTTTATGAGTCATTTAAGTAAATAATTAATGTGAGAAAAAAACAATATATAGTAAACCCTAGAAACCCTAAACCCTAAACCATGTGACCTAAATCATAGGAGATCAACCCTAAACCCTTAAAACCCATATAAATTAGTTATTTTAAGCATCTCATGAACCCTAGAAACCCTAAACCATAAACCATGTGACCTAAGTCCTAGGAGATGAACCCTAAACCATTAATCCATATAGATTTGTTATTTTAAGCATCTCATGAACCCTAGAAACCCTAAACCCTAAACCATGTGACCTAAATAATAGGAGATCAACCCTAAACCCTTAAAACCATATAAATTTGTTATTCTAAGCATCTCATGAACCCTAGAAACCCTAAACCCTAAACCATGTGACCTAAATCCTAGGAGATGAACCCTAAACCATTAATCCATATAGATTTGTTATTTTAAGCATCTCATGAACCCTAGAAACCCTAAACCCTAAACCATGTGACCTAAATAATAGGAGATCAACCCTAAACCCTTAAAACCATATAAATTTGTTATTCTAAGCATCTCATGAACCCTAGAAACCCTAAACCCTAAACCATGTGACCTAAATCCTAGGAGATGAACCCTAAACCATTAATCCATATAGATTTGTTATTTTAAGCATCTCATGAACCCTAGAAACCCTAAACCCTAAACCATGTGACCTAAATCATAGGAGATGAACCCTAAACCCTTAAAACCCATATAAATTTGTTATTCTAAGCATCTCATGAACCCTAGAAACCCTAAACCCTAAACCATGTGACCTAAATCCTAGGAGATGAACCTTAAACCCTTAAAACCCGTATATATTAAGGGGATTCAAGAGATGAACCTAAATCTCAGGTGCATGATCATAAGAGGATGGATTAAGGGGATTCAAGAGGGTGCATTAAGGGGAGTTGATCCTCTTATGAACCTTAAACCCTAGAAACCCTAGAACCCTAAACCTTAAACCATATGACCCAAAGACTAGGAGATCAACCCTAAACCCTTTAAACCCATATAGATTAGTTATTCTAAGCATCTCATGAACCCTAGAAACCCTAAAACCTAAACTTAAGGGGATGCAAGAGGATGAATTAATGGTACATAAGGGGATGGCTTAAGGGGTGTTGAGAGAGTGACTTTTAAGGGTAGATATATGAGGATATGGATTAAGTGGCCCTAATAGAATGTCTTAAGGGGAATTAATAAAGAGACTTAAGTGGATGCAAGAGGATGGATTAATGGTACATAAGGGGATGGCTTAAGGGGTGTTGAGAGAGTTACTTAAGGGGATGCAAGAGGATGGATTAAGGGTAGATATACAAGGATATGGATTAAGGGGTCCTAATAGAATGAATTAAGGGTGTTAGAGTAAAGGTCTTAAATTAATTATGTTGATTAAGTTACCTTTATTCCCTTCTTAATATTTCACATTAGTTTGTATAAAGTGACATTTAATAATTATATTAATTATTAAATGTTATCCTATTAGGGCTTCTATTAGGGTTTTTCCTATTAGGGTTTTATTAGGGTTTGCATGATCTCCTTTTTATAAGGATTGATCCCATTGTATTTCATATCAATTCATTCTCTCATTCTCTCTGATATATACATTTCAGTTTTCAGAGAACCCTTGCTTGTTTGTCTCCATCTCTTCTTTTGTGACAGGTTATTTGTATGTAGGTGATCTTCGAGGTTTGTGGTGTTGTATTTTCTCAACTCCTAGATGGTATCAGAGCTCCACACCTACTGCTTCATGTTCTCGTTTTGAAGATTTTTGGAGCTTCAAGGGTTTGGGGCTTGTTTTCTTGATCTAGGGCACACCTACATTTTTGAAGCATTTTCAGTTCAAACGAACATTGCCATTGCGTCCGCAGTAGTCCAAAACCCCTAAATTGACTATTCATTCGTCCATTTTGGACAAAGTCGAAATTTGAAGCAAAATTTTTTTTAAGGTACGGTAGTACGGCCATCGTCTGCGCGCAATTCGGAAAATCCCTAGTAAAAAAAATATTTTATCTTTTCAATTTCTGCATTTTCGTCAGAAATTCTTTTGAAAAAAAAAATTATTATATGTAAATGTTTTATTGATTTTTTTTTTAAAAAAATCAAATTAGAAAAAGTGGTCGAAATTTTTTTTAGGCAGTTTTAAGGCTTGTCGGCCTGCGGGTCCACCCTGCGCAGGCAGTGACGGTACCCAAGGGTACCGCCGCTTGTCCTTACAGCAAGCAGTGGCCCCTTGTGTACCGCCCCACCTGTAGGCTATCGGTACGCGTGGGTACCGCCCTGCCACATTGGCAGGCGGTAGCCCCATGCGGACCCCATCGAAATTTTTCTTAAAAAGTTTTTTTCCATTAAAAAAAACAATGTGTTTTTTTATGATTTTTTTACAAAAAAAATCAAATGCTTTTTTTTATATAAAAAACAATTTTTTTCTGTACTAGTCCAATCACACTTTTATGATGATATCCATTTGGCCGTCAAATTTAACCTAGTGTTTTTGCTGCAACGGCCGTATGACCGTCAAATTTAACCTAGCACTGGTTTTTTCCCTCTTTGGAGCTGATTTATTCCAGAGGCTGTAACTTGGGCATACGATATCATTTTTTGGAAAACGAGATATCGTCGGAAAGCTGGTTTTCTCATCTTTCCAATGGTGTGGGTCTCATCACTTCTTTTTTTTGTTGGTGCATTCTACAGCCAGTTGAAGACAAAGGGGCTATTTTTAGTCTCAAGCTCATAACTTTTGATCAGTTTCTCCGTTTCTCGCAATCTCAGCGGCATTGGAACCATATTTCAAAGCTCTTCAGTTTCATCTATGCCATTTTTCTAGATTTCACTTTAGGTATATTTTATTCAGTTATTTGTGTTTTCACACTCTGGTGGATTACCTGGACATATTTACTCTTGGAAACATTTTGTTTGCATGGGATGCTTTGTACTTGGTTGTTCTTCATGTATTTCCAGCATTTTATCCTTTGACGACATTTTTGAGCATCATTTTTAAGCTATCTTTTATGTAAATGCACTGAGATAAAGTGCCACACTATTGTACATGCATCTTTTGGGATTTTGCACATAAGGTTGTGCCATATTTTGTACTCGCACTGATACTATAAAGTGCCATGAGGGGTTGTGTAGTTTTCCTTTGTTTTGCCATCACATCCTTGTCCGGTGAGTATCCCTTCACGACGACATTGAATCCATACCATGGGGGGTTGTGTAGTTTGCCTTTGTTTGCCATCACACCTTTGTCCAATGAGTGTCCCTCCATGACGACCATGGATCCATATGATTCCAGCCTCATGCATGTGTGCTTTGTTTTGTAAACCGCTTTTTCAATTGCAGGTGCTATCTTATACACTTTCAAATGTTTCTTCTCCTTCATGCACTACAAGGTGTTTCACATCATTTTAGTGGATCTGTTAGGCTCTCCCAGTTCAGCATTATGGGGGGGTTATTATATTGTTCATGCTAATTCTTCCTTGGTTTTGCCTTGGAAGGAATCCTCCATTCTCAGTTGATCAGTGTTTCAGACTATTGGTTCTTGTGCCATCTGTATCTTCGTTCTAGGTGTTTGCCTTTGTTTGCCATCTGATTCGAGTAGTGTCATATGGGCACTTATGCAGATTGTTGTCTTCTTGTTCCTGATCATCCTATCTTCAGCGGAGGTTCTTTAGCACCATAGCAGTCATCTTTCGACAGTTGTTTATAGCTTTGTCTGCTTCAGTGATGTCTCTTCTTGGCTTTCTTCTTCTCTTTTTGGAATAGAGCTTTTTCCCATGAGGTTTTCTCTATTTCTCCATTTTATAGAGATTTGGTTGTATTTGGGTACCTAATTTGGCCTAGTTGTCGGGACCCATGTTTTCCTTCTTGCATTGTAGTTACCTTTGCTTTCTTGCATTCGTTTGTAGTTGCACTGTTGCTCATCTTAAGGGGGGGTGTTAGAGTAAAGGTCTTAAATTAATTATGTTGATTAAGTTACCTTTATTCCCTTCTTAATATTTCATGTTAGTTTGTATAAAGTGACATTTAATAATTATATTAATTATTAAATGTTATCCTATTAGGGCTTCTATTAGGGTTTTTCCTATTAGGGTTTTATTAGGGTTTGCATGATATCCTTTTTATAAGGATTGATCCCATTGTATTTCATATCAATTCATTCTCTCATTTTCTTTGATATATACATTTTCAGTTTTCAGAGAACCCTTGCTTGTTTGTCTCCATCTTTTCTTTTGTGACAGGTTATTTACATGCAGGTGATCTTTGGGGTTTGTGGTGTTGTATTTTTTGAACTCCTACAAAGGGGAATTAATAGAGAGACTTAAAGGGGATGCAAGAGGATGGAATAATGGTACATAAGAGGATGGCTTAAGGGGTTTTAAGAGAATGGCTTAAGGGGATATGAAATCAATTATAATTTTTTTATAAAATGACAATGAATTAAATTTAGTTTTATATTTATACTCTCAAATAAATGTATCTACAACTATATATAGTTACCTATCTCTAGATTCAAATTCCATTGTAATAAGAGTGCATCTCCTCTCTTTTTTGTAAAGCATCTAGTTTCAAGGAAGACCTAAAACAAAAAATGATATAAAACTTTAATTAGGAAATGAATTTAAAGAAAAATATATATATCAATTAAATATATACGTACAACTAGATGTACTTACCAATATTTATTTACTCCATTGTACCATCCGCATCCTCTCTTTTTTGTAATGCATCTATGATGATCTCATGATCATCCATTGAAAGTGTCCATAAAACTTTATTAGAAGGCCTCCCTTGATATCTAACTAGTTTTATATTGGTTGCCAAAAATTAAATGTGAATAATGTATAATCTTTTTGTGTCTTTCATAATCTTCAAATGTAGGCAAGCCATTATTTCTTATCAAATATTTTTGAAGCCAGGTGCCAACAAAAATGACTGAACCAGTTGGATACTCAAAGTTATCATCATCCACTCTAGGATGTACCAACTTATGTTTTCTCTCAACACATCTAGCCAACCGGTACTTTGTCTCCTCTTCATTCCCCTTAGGTGTAACAACAACATACACATGTCCTACAAAAATAGATAAAAAATTCAATAAAGAGTGACTTATATTTAATTCATGTATATAAACATGCATACATATATAAAGTCAACTCAATAAATAATGTACCTTCTTGTACAAGATCAAAAACATGATCATAATCATTTGATGTGAACGCTTGATTATCTTCAAATATTGTTCCATGTTGAACATGTGTCGATGTAGGTGTTAAGGCTCTTTGTTGCCATTGTTCGACCCATTCCATATTTTCACAAGCCTCCCAATCACCTGCAATACAAAATTGAAAAAAGAATGCCAACTCCCTTGTCCATATTGTCCATGTGTTTGCATTTGAACTCTTAAATGAATGCCATTTTGCAGATCCATTAATTGTTTCACAATCTTGTCAAGAAAAAATATCATTTTCTTCAACTAACCAAAAGAAGCGGTGAATTATTGAGCTCTCACTTATTCTTGTAGATTATTTGGTATTGCACCAATCTACAATTGCACGTGCATCTCTAAATTTTGCAGCATCCTCAAATTTTAGTTTCTCTCTAGAAAGAGCTCTTTTCACACAAGCACCTACTCCATCGTGTTCTCCCTTACCATGATCGGCTTCAAAAAAACTCCATATGTGCTGGATATTATTTTCCTTATGAACTCTACATAACCAATAAAACATCCTAGCATTTTTGAATTGACCTGTCCAATTATCTGATCATATGAGATGTTCTAGCAATTGAATTCCTCTTTCTTTTAATTTTTTGTAAAGTATATCAAAACAATATTGAACAAACTCAGATGAATGTAATCAATTATCACTTACATAAAAATGGTACTCTCTCAAAAAAAATTCTATTATCTTCTCTACTATGATTTGCATGTCTATAAACAATATGAACAAAAATAGCTACTTGCACTGAATTTGAATACTATGATTGAATTTCTTCTTGTGGAGCAAGAGTATAATTTTTAGCAAAATCAACAACTGACAATATAGTTCCAATTGGGAATGTGTTTTTACATAAATGAAATTGATTATCAAGCCAATGAGAATACTGAGATGTTGAACATATTTAGGTACAATCTTATCTTTAAATTCTTTAATAAATGCATGCACAATAAATTTTTCCATAATTAGCTCACAACGTTTTCCAATTTTTCCATCTTTTAAAGAATACTCAAAATTTTTGTATTTTTTTACATCTACTAATTGTTATCCAAATTCATTTAAACTACTTTCATGCATACATTATCCTAATAATGAAAAGTTAGAACATCTATCGCATTCTCCAGAAAAACATGATTTTAAATAAAATAAGTTTCCATTAGAGGGTTCACAAAACAAACCTGCTATAAAATCTTTGATTCTTTTAGGTGACATATTAATACCACAAATGTCTTGCATAATTTGGTTAACATGCAAAGTGCATAGTATATATCAAAAACTATCATGATAATAATGAAATTGTACATGAGTCTTACAACAATAAGAGATTTGTTGCTTGTTAATTCTAACATACCAAGGTTTACACTTTTTGAATGATCTTTGACTTATTTTAATATTCAATGGTAAGATTGAAGCATCTAATTTTTTTTTATATAGTTATGTTTGAGTCATATCTAAGATATTCTTTGGATGAGGTACACGAATTTTGGAACCCACCCTTAATTTTAAGACATCTCTAATGTTAGGTGATACTCTTGTATTATCATGCCAAAATTTATCGATTAAAGATTTAATTTCATTAGTTAATTTCATGTCTAATCTTGGGAGTCTACCACTAAAACTCCAACATTGATTAATTGGATCCTTTTCAATATTTTCTCTTCTTTTAGCAGCTCTAATCAAAGTTTTAGGATTTATTTTTATACATTTACTAATCTTACTTAGCATCCTTTTATTTGAAGCTACTTTATCAACTAAAGCAATTGTTATTGCACGAAGAGCCGCATTTTTATCTTTAGATCAACTTTTCTTACCTATAAAATCAATAGCATAGCAAAACTAGATATGACTTGTTCTACTGAATCATCTTTCTTTTTTGGTTTTACAAAAATACCTAATTTTTTCATCACTTTTCTTATTTTCCACATTCTCATCAATTGCACCATGAGTTGACATTGGAATCCTAATTTCTTTTTATAAAAAAACATTTTATATATTTTATTTTCATAAGTTCTAATTTGTCTCCAAGAAACTTTACCACGAAGGTTATCTAACACATCTTTTTCAATTGTAAAAAAAACATTTTCACCTTCATCCATACAAGGGGTTTCATTTTCATTCACACAAGGGGTTCCATTTTCATTTTCAAATGTAAAAAGGATTTCATTCTCATTTTCATCAATATGAGGGATTTGATTAACATTTGCATTCTCATAAGATATATTTTCATCATTTTTTTGTTTTTGCATTCTTTCAACCCTAGAATTATTGATATCATCAATGGTGTATCCAACTTCATCTAAATAAGAAAAATCACTATTATCAAGACTTGGGTTTGAAAAAATACCTGGAGAGATTGTTTGAATAGGTGCATTTTCCATATCATTGGGAGGTGGATTTGAAGACATACCTGAAGTTGTTTGCATAGGTACTATTTCCATATCATTCAAAGTTGAAGTTGAAGACATAGTTGAGTTTGTCTCCATAATTGCATTTTATTCTATATTCACCATCTCCACATTTGCATCATCTACATTCATTTCATCATTCATGGCTTCCTCGTCAACATTCATTGAACTAGATGCTTCCAAATTTTTCATTTGATGAATTCTTTCTTTTCTATCACTTTGTCTTTTTGCCTCCATATCTTTATTTGCTTCAATTTCTTCGGGTGTCATTGACTTTCTACACTTTTTTCTTTGTATTTGCTTTGATCCCATGGTTACCAAACCCTCTTTGATGAAAAAACAAATGATTTACTTGTAACCAATTTTCAAATTTTCATCTACTTCAAATATTCAAATAACATTATGTACTATGAAGATCCTTTCTTCTTTAAACTTTGAAGTACAAAAACATCATGAATACATCCAAAAACTCTTTTTTTTTAATCTTCTTGTACATTATTCTTGTACTTGATTCCACTTTAGAAAATTCAACCTGCACTTGTCTTTTCAACCAATTTGCAATAGAACATGCCCTGCACAAGACAAATTTGCAATAAAAAATGCAAAAATGGCGCTTTCAGACCATATTGCAGAAAAAACGTGTTGTATCAAAAAAATTCAAATCAGGAAAAAACGGTTATATTAGAAATGCGTACGGATTATGAAATGCATACACATTCTGAAAATAGAATGCATATGTGTTTCATAACATGTACACGTTACCTTTACCCAACGGGTAAAAACATAACGTATACGCATTTCATTTAAATAACATGTACGTGTTATTTAAAAATTGGTTTGCCAACCCACCTGCAGCCTTGGCTTTAGGCTCGGGAAAGGCTTGGCAATCTGAGCCTTAGCCTTTGACCTACAACTAAAAAACTAAGATTGAAGAAGAATGTTCAACTTTGACAATATGGCTGATGGACTTTTTTTCTGAATCAATCTATAAAATTAAATCCCATTACAGAAAACAATGTCTAGTTTCAAAATTTATAATTTTTATTAATATTGGATTATATTTGCTATTTTTTGATTAATTTCAAAGAAAACTAGTCCTTAAACTTGAAATATCAGACTTTCTTTGTTTTTTAATAACTTTTTTTTGGTTAAGTTTTTTATAAAAAAAATTGTATGACATCAATCATCAGACAATTCTTTACACAATGAAAAAAAAAGTTTCAAAATATGTTTAGTTTAGGTCAAATTATGTTGTCCGTACACGTTGATTTTTAAAAACAACAATTAAGGCCAATAAAAATTTAATAAAAAAAAAATATTCAACAAAAAATTACAAAAAAAATTCCTCATCAATAGTCATGTTGTTAGCTCTCTTTCCCCAAAATGAATTAGAAAAATACTTTTATTTGGGTCAAAAAGTGGTGTTTGTACACGAGCATGGTATGGTAAAAAACAAGGAATTTTAAAAAGTGGTTTTTATAGATCCCTATCAAAATTTAATTTCTACAATCTAGGTATTTGAATAATTTAAATATTTAGAAACTATATTAAAAATTAAAAATTTCATATTACAGACGTTTTTTAAAATTCATTGTGTAAGTGCCTCAAATTTTTAGTCCAAGTGTGACAAATTCTGAAAAACAGAAAAAACACCCACTTTTTGAGCTTTTTGTGGACCCAACTTCTTGCATCAGCCCTCTAAGAAGATCAATTTTTTATCCAAGTAATCATGGAACACACTATTCATTAAGTTCATAAAGGCAGTAGGAGCATTAGTCACACCAAAGGGTATAACTATAAATTCATAGTGCTCGTACCTTGTTCTAAATGTTGTCTTTGGAATATCTTCTTCCTTTATCCTGAGTTGATGATACCCTAATTGAATGTCTATTTTAGAGAACATAGTTGCTCCTTTCATTTTTCCAAAGAGGTCCTCAATGTGTGGCAAAAGGTACCCATTCTTTATTGTGACCTTGTTCAACATTCTATAATCAATACATAAGCTCAGGGTTCCATCCTTAACAAATAAAATTGGTGCTCTGAAGGAGATACACTTGGTCTTATGAGACCCTTCCCAAGTAGTTCCTTTAATTGCATATTGAGTTCTATTAATTTAGTTGTGTTCATTTGGTAGGGTGCCTTAGACACAGGTTCAACTCCAAGAACTATATCAATGGATAAATCAAATTAAATTTTTGGGGGAAGCCCTAGTAGTTCTTCAAGAAACACATCACTGTAGTCTTGAAGATAAGGGGAATTTTGGAAGGTTGGAATATTTCCTTCTTCTTTCTCATCCATGGTAACCATGTATATTAGGGCTCCCTTTCTCCTTTCCTTTTTCAATTGCATAAATGATATAGTTTTCCCACTTATGGGTTTAATTTTTCCTTGAATACTAACCCTTCTTCCTTCATCATCCAAACAATCTACCAATTTGTTGTAGCAATCCACATTAGCTTGATGATATGTTAACCAACTCATTCCAATAATCACATCATATGATCCTAGGGGTACTGCATAAGGATCTACCCTTGTTTCAAAATCAAGGAAGTGTATTTTTGCATTGGATAGACATTTGGTCACCTCTTTAATTGCCTTATCCCCATACTGAACCATCCATGATGATTCCATATGATTAACTTTTAGTGAATTTTTCCTTACTAATTGTAGAGAGATAAAACATTCAAATGATCTAGTATTTATTAGAATTGAGATTGGTTTCTCAATAAGTGTACCTATAGTCTCTATGGGTAGATTCTAGAATTGAGTTCGTTGGTTTCTCACTACTGTTGAATCCTTTGTGGAGGCCCTTGTTGAGGTTGATTTTCTCTAATTTTTTCTTGCATCCTTGGGAATTCTCTAGCAAAATTATTTCCTCCACACATGAAACATCCACTTGATTTTCCTTGCATTGGATTCCTAGGATGATTAGTTCTTGCTCATTGAACCTTGGTTGATTTGTCCGCCTGTTGTAGTTTCTTTGATCAGTCCTATTGAATTTTCCTTTATTAACATTATTTCCATTGTAGCTTTGATTCTTACTTGGAGGTGGTTTCCTTTTTGATAAATTATTTCTTAGATTCTTATTGAAGTTTGGGTTCCTTCTAAATTCATGTTTCCTTTTAACATTTTGGCTCCTAAAAGATTGTCTTGCTAACTTTAAGGCTTGTAACTTCCTTTATCTCTTGAAAGATTTCTCTAGCACATCATTCATAGTTTTGGGTCCATGCATGTCAACATCTACCCCTATTTTGGTATTTATTTGTAAAATAAATTTTCTGGTTTGGCTCATCTCTTTGATACATAGGCATATATTTTAGTAGCTTGGCAAACCTATCCCAATATTATTGATTTGTCAAAGACCCTTGTTGAAGGTTGTGAAACTTATTCATCTTCTCATCAAAAAACAATTGAGGCCTTTTTTGAAAGTGATTAACAAATTGTCCCCATACTATATCCTCTTTGGTGTACCCATCGTTTTCCTTGACTTTAGTCCACCAACTTGCTTCTTCACCAACAAGTTGGTAGGAACCCCATAAGGCTTTAGTTGTTTCATTGTAGTCTCTCAACTCAAAATACTTTTCCATTTCATGTAACTAATTCTCTGCCCCTTCTCCTCATTTTTTCCATCAAATTTTGGAGAGGTGATCTTCTTCAAGTCCTTAGACAAAGATGTAATTTTCCTTTCTAGGGGCAAAAATACCCATTTTGTTTTCTCCTAGATTATTTTCCTCAGGAGGGCTTTCAACCTCAAGTTCTACTATTTTTTCAATATTATTTTGCCTTGTTTGAAGATCTTGCACTGTTTACTCCAAGGAATTTATTTTATCCTTCTATTTAGTTATCAACTCTATTATTGCTTCAATTCCAGCTTCATTACCCCTTTGGACATGTTGCTCATTGTTATTATCCTTCCTCTACTTTAAACTAGTGTTAGCATGTGTTTCCTTCCCCTTTCCATTTAGTATTCTTGGATTGATTATTGTCATATTAGTACTTACCTAAGGTTTGAGAAAGTAATTTTTTTAAAGAACTTTTATTCAAAATAACAGTTTATTGTGTGAGTCGTAGTAAGCTCAAGGCCTAGGTTTCAAGCCTTGCTCTGATACCACATGTAACAACCTAATTCATCTAACCCCAAAATACCACTATATATTTTTCTTTCAATTATTAAATGTCCATGCATGAGTATACTCACGAACATCTATCTGGATTCGGGATAAGTATTTATTAAACTTGGAACAAAAACCAATCACATGGTTTAGTCATCTGTTCATATGGAACAAGAATCCATCTATCAATATATCTAGAATAGGAATCCACCTAAATGAGGTAGGAATCTATCCAAGATAGTGTTAGAGTAATCATGCATTAGCTAATAATTATTTATTCTCATGCACTTAAGCTTAACTTAGGAGTATTTTTTCCTGTTAACTAGAGAGTTAATACTAGATCATTGTGTCTCATCACATAGGATGATGACACTTGTCATGATCTAATTCCTTTATGGGTGATCCCACAATGCTGGTTTACAATTTCTGGGAGATTTTGATTTTTGCTGAAGTTGCATATTTTTAGAAAATATAATGATTTAAGCCTTAAAAATTTCCATTTGAAGGATTCCAATTGAATAGGGTTTAATCAAACCACCTTAGATCAAACCCCCTTGGACAGAACCCCGCTACTTTTAAACTATACCTATTACAAAGTCTCCTTTACACCTATCAAAATGCTGATAAAAAATCACTTTTGATTTACCTTTTAGGGGATCAAATGAATTCATTTAAAATTTATTTTTTGTAAGTATGTATTCCTTACTATAAGCTTCCCAAAAAGTATAATTTTAAATAAATTTAATTTTATTATTATATTTATTTTTTATTTATTGTGAATGTAGGTTTTTCACTGAAAATCAAGCTCTTTGTTTTGCACATGTGGAAAAATAGAAGATTATCAAAAACAAAATTTAAAAAATATGAGTGCACCAAATATTGAAGTCCTTGATCTAACAAAAAAAAATTGAATTTTGATACATACAAAAAAGTTGTGTTATACAGTCCACCTATTTTGAATTGTAATTGGTTTGACTTTGAAACTTGATTAAGGAAAAAATATTCAATAAAACACTATGAAACCAATTGGAAGCACTAAATATCATAGTTACAAATCTAAATTTTTAAAAAAAAAAAATTATCTTTCATGGAAAAAAAATTATGTGTTATACAGTGAGCGTCACTCCTTAAAAATGTTGTTTATTGACAAAAACTAGTTTTCAAAGGAGATGGAAAAAGAACTGCAAATCTGATTCCAAAATTTTTGAAAAAAATATATTTAGAATCTACAGATATAATGTCACAAATCACTAGTTTGCATCATCTTTAAATTCCTCGTGGTTTATCTGCTATAGGTGTCTGAAAGTGAAGATTTAGTTACAAAAAATTAGTTCAGTGTCCAGTTTGGCCAAAAATTGTAAACCAGTATTGTGGGATCACCCTTATTATTTAGGGTTGCTCTTATAAAGCACTCTCTTTGTATTATTTCATTATGTAAGTATTTTCTAGTTAAGGAATATAAAATCATCATTTGTAGATCTCTTACGTGGAAGGTTCTTTTGTTTGTTTTTTGATCCTGTGTCTCATGTTATTCACACTTTTAACATGGTATTAGAACATGGATTCAACAAACCCCTTTTCCATTTTTGAGTTTTTTTTCAACTAGGGTTACAAGATCAAATTTCAAGGAATCTTAATTTTTTTTTATTGCAATTTTTGGAGCATTTTGGCATGAAAAGGACCTCACCATTGCATTTAGGAGGCTAATTCAACTAATTTTGACTATAAATCCTCCCAATTTTGGCATCAAGAGCTTATGAGGCAATTTTTTTTACAGGGGCCTATGTATTACCTCTCTCAAGTCATAATATATAACGAAATTAAAAAAATATATAAATATAAATTCTCTTTTTATATAGTGCGACACACTATATTAAGCACTCAATGCTCAGGGAGTGTCACACTGTCGAGGGTAGAGAATGTCACCGAGAGCACAATAAACACCCATCTGTTGCCTCCCCATTTGACATCCCCTAAGGCCTTCAACTAAAACCCCCAATCACACATGTGAACAAGAGCCTCTAATCAGCCTCGATAGACCCTAACTTAGTAGTGGTCATTTTGAAGACCAGGGGCCAATGACTCAACCCTAGCTCCTAGTAGTCACTTGCCAATGCAACCAGGGGCCCCTTTTTTAGCCCCCTGCATGCCTTGTAAGAAATATTGGACAACTTCTACAAATTTAGGTATAAATTTTTCCTTGCTTATCCATTTTTTGAAAAGTATATAATTGGAAAAGTAGTTTCGAGATGGATCTAGTGGTGCAGGTATTTTTCCTTGATTTTTTCTAAAAAATTCCTATAGGTAGTGAAGTCAGATCTACCTCTTTACACTTTCAGGGTCATAACTCGGGCATATGGACTCCATTTTTTATAAACGAATAGTCATGAGAAAGATGCTTTAGTGCTCTACATAACCATGCAATCCATTTTTCCAAAAAAATCACTAGATACATCAAGATTTATCTGATGTGATTTTTTATTTTTTAAGCTTTTCTATGTTCAAAGTTGCATTAGGGTTTGATTTTTCTTGTTGTGAGGGGGTATATTTATCACTTTCAGTATCTATATACATCAAAGATAAACAAATATTTCCCACACACTATTTTAAAAAGTTCAACCATCATGGTAGATACCTCTTCAGTTGAACATTTTATGCCACACAACTATCATATTTGGAAAGATTAGATGATTAGATTTCTCATATCAAAGGGTTTATGGTCCACTTTGGATGAAGTACAACCAAAATTGACTCATCAATTTGACATACTCCAACATAGGAACAAGATGGATGAGGCTATGAGATCGCTTTCACTATAGGTTTCAGATAGTCTCTTATTTCATATTGAGTCTTGCACCTATCCTAGGGATATGTGAGAGAAGTTCAAAGATCTTTTTGGCACCATCAATGAGTTTTGAGCTCTGTAGATTGAGGTAGAATTGACATCACTTGTACTTGATTCTTCCCCTCCATTGAGGACTAGTAGAATTTTAAGTCGCTTAGATCTCTTTTGTAGGGTTGTGGGAAGAATAAAAATGACAAAGAATGTGTTTTCTTGATCTTGTCTAAGCTTAGAGGGACATTTCAGGTCTTCTCTTCTACTTTCTACTCTACCTATGAATGTGTTGGGAATTGCATTTATCATGCCCACTTTCAAGGTTTTTCGTGAGAATGACTCATGAACATGCAAATTTGACCCAATTTGATTATCTTTCTAGTTCCAAAACATAGGCATTAGTAGCACAAAAATCAAAAGGGACATATAAGAAGAAACAAAATTGCAAGATAGACACTTCATCAAGTAGTGAGTGTTCCTCCAAACCATCTCAGAAGTTATAACAAAAAATTCAAAGCACTTAGAATGATAAATCCTATAAGTCTAGTGACTTCCTCCAAGACAAAGAAGAAATCACGTGAAGCTTATAGTTTTTGTGGTAAGGAGAGTCATCCAATTACTCGATGTTGGAAGATATTAGAGGCTTTGGAGGAATCCATGTAGCAACATAACATCTCAATCCTTGAGTATTTTTCCTCATATACAAGTAAATGCCATGCTCTTTCTACACAAACCTTACCTTTTGCAACTCCATGAATACTTGATTCCAGCATGACACATAACATGACACACTCTTAGAATTTGGTTTCATCCCTTTTCAATTTCAACACTACTAAGATTGCAGTTGGGGATTCTACACAAATTTTAGCTTTGGGTTCAAGTACTGTCACACTTGAGGGTGGTTTTATTTAGGAGGTTCTCATTATTCTTGATATCTCCACCAAACTTCTTTTAATGTATTAGATTTTCAAATCTAACACTCATAGGATAGTCGATTTTACCCCACATGATGTCTAATTATTCACGAACTTCATGATCCTGATATTTTTGTGGCCATTGGGAGTGTTGATTCTACTTCTCATTTATATCAATTTGATGGTTTTGATATTTTTTTCTGGTTTAAGTTCATCTTTCATAGCACATGCAGACACTGTGAGTAAGTTGTGGAATGAATATTTTGGTAATGTCAATTACAAATATCTCTAGCATATGGGTACATAGGCATTAGTGTTAGGGCTCCCTCATATTTCTTATAATAATGGTGTTTGTCGAGGATGTGCTCTTGGAAAACATCATCAAGAATATTTTCCTATGGGTAGAGCCACATGTTTTAAGACATCCTTAGAGTTGGTACATAGTCACCTCATGTAATTTTCAACTACATTTTTAGGGGCCAAATATGTGCTCACATTTATTGATGACTTATCTAGGTGTACATGGGTGTAATTTCTTAATTACAAGAGTGATGTCTTTGATTCTTTCAGGATCTTGAAGGAATTTGTGGAGAAGTAATCTGGTCTTTCTATCATGTAAATATACACAAATAATGGGGGAGTATGTCAATCAAGCTTTTAGGGACTTCTTTATTGAGCATGGTTTGTAACATCAACTTACAATTTCATACACCCCTTAGTAGAATGGTGTTTCTAAGTGAAAGAATAAAAATTTATGGGAGATGGCCAATCGTATGATTTAGTCACAAGATATGCATTCTTCTTTTTGGGCTAAGGCAGTTAATTATTCCAATTATATTCAGAATTGTTTGCCTCACAAGGCATTGTGACATATGACTCCTGAGGAGGCTTGGTCCCATGTCAAGCCTAATGTATCTTCATTCAAAGACTATGGTAGCAAGGCTTGGGAATTCCTTCTTGAAGCTCAGTGGAAAGTCATGGAGAGGAAAATTTGACCACTCATGTTTGTTTGCTACTATGAGGGTGTTAAGGCATACAAGTTGTTTGATCTTGATTATATATGTCTTGTTTTGGTGGGATGTCTAGTTTGATGAGGGATTTTCTTAGATGGATTATTCATTACCAACTTATCCCTCATTACCTACTACTCTCTCCTCATCTCTTGAGGATGAAGATGATGCCCCAACTATCCCTCCACCTCTAGATATTCATACTTTACCCAAGTGGGACCACAATACTATTGATACATTTGGATCTTTAGAAAATGATCATTTAGGCTCCCGCCACACTTGTGCATTGACATCAGTGCTTAGTCTTTTGAGTCATACCATTTTAAATGATCCTTAGAATTTTTCAGAGGTGGTTGGTATTCTTGAATGGGATAGTGCTACGAAAGATGACTATTCTTCACTAATGAATAATAATACATGGGATCTCGTTCCTCTTCCTAAGGGAAGAAAGTTGGTTCGATGCAATTGGATGTATTGTACCAAATATGCTACAAATTGTTGCATTGATAAGTTCAAGGCTCATCTTGTTGTAAAGTTTTTTTCACAAGTTGAAGGAATTGATTATTCTAAGACCTTCTCCCATATTTCCAAGATGAATTCTATTTGCCTTGTACTTTCACTTGTAGCTTCATAGGGATGGACAATATACCAAATGGATGTGAAGAGTGCTTTCCTTTATGATGATCTTCATGCAGAGATTTATATGGAGTAGCCACATGGTTTTATTGAGGACTCTTCATTGTCTTATAGGATTCATGGGTAAAAGTAAGAAGTTGGGTCCAGGAAGAGGGGAAGTTTCGGCCAAAAAAATATATCGTAGAAAACGTGTACGCATTATTAAAAAATGTGTATGCATTATGCATCAGGTACCCAAGCCTATAAAAATACATATGCGCTAAAAAACGTGTACACATTTTATAACACCTAAAAGTCATTTATTTAAAAAAATAAATGCTTTTTAGAAACATGTACCCGTTTTAAAATGACTACGCGTTTCTAAAAAGCATTTATTTTTTAAAATAATCAAACAAATAGAGAATGCATATGTGTTTCGTAGCACATATGCATTATTAAAAAATTGGATCTCCAACCCACATGTAGCCTTGGTTTTAGGCTCAGGAAAGGCTTGGCAATCTGACCCTTAGTCTTTGACCTGCAACTAAAAACCTAAGGTAGATTAAAGAAGAATGTCCAACTTTGGCAATATGGTTGATGGAATTTTTTTATGAATCAATCTATAGAATCAAAACACATTAGAGAACACAATGTCTAGTTTCCAAATATATAAGTTTTATTAAGATTGGATTATATTTGTTAATTTTTAATTAATTTCTAAGAAAACTAGTCCTTAAACTTGAAATATCAAGTTTTTTGTTTTTTAATAACTTTTTTTTGGTATAGTTTCTTGTAAAAAAATTTATATGGCATAAATCTTCAGACAATTCTCTACACAATGAAAAAAAAAGATTCAATTTTTTTTTAGTTTAGGTCCAATTATGTTGTCTGTACACGTTGATTTTTAAAAACAGAAATTAAGGCCAATAAAAATTCAATAAAAAAATATATAAAAAAAAAATTCCTCATCAATATTCATGTTGTTAGTTTTCTTTCCCCAAAAGGAATTAGAAAAATACTTTTATTTGGGTCAAAAAGTGGTGTTCGTACACGTGCATGGTATGGTAAAAAAATAGGGACTTTTACAAAGTGATTTTTATACATCCCTATCAAAATTTAATTTTTGTCATCTGGGTATTTGAATAAATTATATATATTTGAAAACTAGATTCAAAATGATAAATTTCATATTAATGAATTTTTTTAAGATTCATTGTGTAAGTGCCTCAAATTTTCAGTCCAAGTGTGACAAATTATGAAAAACAACAAAAACACTTCCACTTTTTGAGCTTTTTGTGGACCCAACTTCTTGCATCAGCCCTCATCATTCACTATATGGTCTCAAACATGCCCCTCGAACTTGGTATGAGAAGATAAACACTTTCTTTCTTTCTTCTAGTTTCACATTATGTCATTCTGATCCCATAGTGTACATTTAGAGAAAAGAGGGTGATATTTTTATCCTTTTGCTATATGTGGATGATTTGATTCTTATAGGTGGTTCATCCTCTATGATCTAGAGTGTTTAGCAAGCTTTGATGGAGAAATTTGAGATAATATATCTTGGCCTTCAACACTACTTTATTGGTTTACAAGTTATTCAATATTTAGACGAGATTTCCATATTTCAGCAAAAGTATGCTCTTAACATGCTTCAGAGATTTGGAATGCTTGATTTCAAGCCTACCCCCATACCATTTTAGTTAGGTGTTATATTATCCTCCACTTGTACTACTCCTTCAATAGATGCTACATTATACATGTGGTTGGTTGGCAGTCTTTTGTATCTGACACTTTCACATTTTGATCTTTCTTTTTATGGTTGGCTAATAATCAGTTTCTATAGTTGTTAAGATATGTAAAATTTTTGCATTATTCTACTCTTAAGATTAGTGTAGGAATTGTTTTCACTACCTTAGCTTCCTTACAAGTGGTATCAATGCGTGAGCACCTTTGGTTTCAATTGTGGGTTGTTGGGTTTTTTGAACTAATCCATATTTGAGTCGGAGCTTGTGCAGAAGATACTTTTTGATCTTGTTGCAAGAATTTTTAAATGGAAAGTTCATCGGGGAGAATAGAGGTGGAGAAATTTTCTAGAAATAATTTTGAGATGTGGAAGCTAAATATGCAGGATATGTTGATAGATCGATATCTATGGGATCCTGCTAATGAGAATGTTTCAAGGCTTGGAGATCCTACTCAGGTTACTCAATATGATGTTATGGATCGTAAAGTCAAGGGTCTAATCAGATTGTGCTTGGCAGAATCTATTTTAATTAATTTCCATGAAGAGACCTCTGTATAGAAACTATGGAAGAAGCTTGGTGAGATGTATCAATCCAAATCTTTAGTGAACAATATTTTCTTGAGGAAGAAGTTGTATTCCTTGAGAATGGAAGAGGGTGGATGAATTCTATACCACCTAGAAGTAGTCAATATGTTGCTGGATTTGTTGGCATCAGTTGGTGTTAAAATGGACGAGGAAGAGAAATGTCAGATCTTGCTTTATTATTTTCTTGATTCATGGGATTCTCTTGTGATGGCTATTGGAAGTAATTTTATTATTTTGAAGACTAAAGATGTGGTGGGGTCTTTTCTTTTTGAAGAGATGAAGAGGAGGGTATCCATCACTGCCAAAGAGGCCATCAATATGTTGGTGGATTTGTTGGCATCAGTTGGTCTTAAAATGGATGAGGAAGAGATATGTCAGATCCTGCTTTATTATTTTCTTGATTCATGGGATTCTCTTGTGATAGCTATTGGAAGTAATTTTATTATTTTGAAGACTGAAGATGTGGTGGGTTCTTTTCTTTTTGAAGAGATGAGGAGGAGGGTATCCATCACTACCAAAGAGGCCCTAAATTTTCATGGAAGACCTAAGGAAAAAGGAAAGAAGAATGAGAATAATGACAAATCCAAGTCCAAGGGGAGATTTAAATCTCTTGGAAAGTCCAAAGTTATTTGTTGGAATTGTAGTAAGCCTATACATGTTCATAAGGAATGGAAAGAAGAGAAGAAGAAGAAAAAGAAGAGATTTGATTCTGATTCTAAGCATGAGAAGGAAGATTGTGACACATTCATTACAACTTTGGCAACTTGTGCAAGCAATGATGCATGGTTAATTGACTCAGGTGCATCCTTCCATATGACCTTTAATAGAGATTGGTTTTTTGAATATGAAGAATTTGATGGAGGTATGGTGTACTTAGGTGATGATTGTCATTTAGACATTGTTGGTCATGGTAAAGTTAAAATCAGGTTTCTTGATGGTAGAATAAAAATGATTAATGGTGTTTTACATATCCCTAGTTTAACATTAAATTTGTTATCTATGAGTAAACTAATAGATGCAGGTGTGCAAGTAGTATTTTCTGATGCAGGATGCAAGATGGTTAGAGGTGCTATGGTGATTGCTAGAGGTGCCAGATATGCAACATTGTATAAGCTAGATGCATGCACTATTGAGTGTAATAGTACTTCTGTGAAAAGAAATTCTATGGAAGAAGTGAGGGTTTCATCTTCAGCGGATGGTCATGGCTTTTGGGTACCTGAGACTTGGCCACATTGGAGAAAAGGGTGTAAGGACTTTGAAAAATAGAAACCTTGTTGAAGGTCTAACTAATTGTAATCTTGAATTTGATTTTTTTGAGCATTGCATTTATGGAAAATAAAACCGTGTTCAATTTTACTCAAGTTCTCATAAATATTGTGGTGTATTGGATCTTATTCATTCTAATGTGTTTGGTCCTATAGATGCTCCTTCAATTGGTAAATCCGCATATTGTGTTTCATTTATTAATGATTATAGTAGAAGGACATGGGTATACTTTCTAAAGAGTAAATCTGAATTTTTCAGTCGATTTAAATAATTTAAAGCAATGGTTGAGTTGTAGACTAGAAAGAAAATAAAATATTTGAGGACTAATAATGGCGGTGAATTTTTCTCTAACGATTTTGATACATTTTGTAAAGATTGTGGTATTCATAGATAGAAGACAACTATGTATTATCCACAACAAAATGGAGTTGCAAAAAGAATGAACAAGACACTGATGGAGAGGCTAGGAGTATGTAGAGTAGTGTTGGTCTAGAACAAAGGTTTTGGGCTGAAGCTATTTCCACTGCTTGTTACATGATTAACAGGTCTCCTACATCGAATCTCATCCAGTTTTTGCATTGCTAGACACATATAAGGCAATAAAATTGTTTCAAAAAATGCCTCAAAGAAATTTGATACCACTCTCCCACAAGCACTTCAAGTCACACCTGCGGTGATGTGAGGCTTTCCCTCATCACCACAAGCATGAATTGAAGTGCTTGCGAGAGAGTGGGTTATCACAACTATACAACTCATAGGTGTACAACAAGATCTTGCAACCCAGAAAGATGAACTTTATTATTTGATCGAGAGGAAGAAAGCCTTAGTGGTGCACCTGAAATCTCTAATCATTCAACTCATGTCTATGATCCATAATCTTAATTAAGTAACATGAAAATTTTGTTTACGAATCATAATTTGGTGGCAGTTCGATGGTTGTTCTCCACTAACCACAAGGATATAGGGACTCTCCATTCAATCTTTGGTTCCATTGCTGGAGTGATGGATCAATCCACTCTCCCAAAAGCACTTCAAGACATGCCTACGGTGATGCGGGAAAGCTCCACATCACCATAGGCATGACTTGAAGTGCTTGTGGGAGAGTGGGTATTCATGATATCACATTTCTTTGAGGTATTTTTTGAAATAGTTCGCTTTCCTTGTCTATGCTTCCACATTTTCATGTATGTCTAGCAGGGCACTTGTAACTACAACATATGACAAAAAATCCCTTCTTTTATGGTAACTCTCCAATAAACACAAGTATAAATAAACATGTGAAGGAAAAGGCTTCACAAAACAATGGAAGTAGATGAAAACCAACCAGTCAAGGAACAAAAAACATCAGGTGTTTGTATTCTAGGATGCATTGGAGGAGACAACAATATTATCATAAATCAGTATAGGAGTACCAATGACTAAGGATGCTCATCAAGGAAAGTATGGGACTCAGGGGGTAAGCTAGAAAATCCTAGGAGAAATTCAATTCCGCATAAAACCTCCCCTAACACTCAAGGCCGAAGAACTTATGGTAGTACAAAACAAACTAGCAATGTGATCTTACCGCCTGAGATCTATGTTGTGAAAGAGGGGTGTTATAGTGTCCCTAACATCAAGAATAGGTAGAGTCACAACCATTAGAATAAGAGTGGTGAAGTGTTGAGGAATATTAGTCATAGTTGACCACAAGATTGAGAAATTCCTCACCAATTTGTCTACATCTGCACATGAATCAGTACCATTCAAAGAGTGCTTAATACCTCCAAAATCTCTAATGCGCTAGAAGAAGATAGTAATCAATTGTGTAGATCTTGGGATTCCACAAAGACATCTATGCTTAAATGTGGTGATGTCACAAAGAAAAAGGGCCACACATCTCTTACCAAGCTAGTGGAAGAAAGTAGGCATAATACCAACAAAATCTCTGTAAACAATAATACCACCCACAAATTTCAAAGTAGACTAGACACAAAAAATAATGTTCCTTGGTCTAGATGTCTTGGAGAAAACAAACATGGCAAACCTTTGTGAGCATGCATGCATTTTGGAACAATCTAAGAACAAGGGTTAATTGGACTGAACTATCATTATTCATGATAATGACTGACTTCTCATTATCTCTATGTCTTTGTTCATGTTTGAACTTTCAATACTCATCTTTAACCTCAAAAGGACTAAACTAAAAATTCTAAGCACTTCAAGTGAGCTTCTATTAATTCATTAACTCTATCAATGGATGCTATGCTAATGTAATAGAGTGTCCATCTAAATGCTTGGACTTAATTAAAATGGAACCAAGTGATGAAATACCCCAACATTTTGATTCTATTGTTGGCACCTAAATTTTTACAAGTTGACAAGACTTTACACCCATGACATAGTCATGGAAATGCGAACAAGAATATGTTATAGTAGGCTAAGCCAGCATTGAAGAGTGGTGCTAACACAAGGTTAGGTGGGATGAATTAGTGAAAAATAAATTGAGAGGCCAAACAAGTGTAGGACTATGGGTACATTATAGAAGCTATACCAACACTCAACTGAATAAGAAAGATTGAGAAGAGTTGTACCCATGTGGAATGGATGTTCAAGGGGAATCTAAAGGCCCTTCAAAGGGCATGGGAGGGATCAATACACTAGGAGAAACAAGTAATTTATTTCTAGTGATGGTAAGAAGTGAAGGGATCATTTAAGGAAATGTCAAAAGGCATGGGAGAGTAATAGGTTAAAAGAGTTAAAAATCCCTTTCCCTGTGGAAGTGCCATAGAAGTGATCAGAAGGAAAGAATAATTGGTCGGTAAGGTGCTAAAATAATGTAAGAACACTTAATGAGAGGAGATGGTAGGAGAAATAATGTTTATATAGCCCGAGTTCTACAACATCAAGGATAAAGGAATGCAAATGTAAAAGTGGAAAATAATTTGGTAGTTAAAATCCATGCTTAATGAGAGGAGATGATAGGAGTACTAATGTTTATATAGCCCAAGTTCCACAACATTGAAGATGCAAAGATGCGCATATAGACGCAACATTTCATTTATTGGCATCTCTCAATAATGTTTCATATCATGTCTATGATTATTGTTGTATCCAATGGATAATGGAGTCAATGAATTTTTATTGTACTTACTCTTCCAAATTATATCTTCTTTTGGTCTATTTACATTATTTATAATTAATTTTTATCCATTTGTAATTTAAAAATTCAAATAATAATTTTAAACATTAATTTATTTCATATCATGTCTATGATTATTGCTGTATCCAATGGATAATGGAGTCAATGAATTGTTATTGTATTTACTCTTCCAAATTATATCTTCTTTTAGTTTTTTTACATTATTTATAGTTATTTTTTATCCATTTGTAATTTAAAAATTCAAAAAATAATTTTAAACATTATTTTAATAGCCATTTTGGACCACTATCCCCAAATCCCAAAATTTGGGGAAACATTGATATTGCTAGGATTGGTTACGAATACATTGTGTTTGATTGGCTAGGAAAACCACTTATTTTAAAAATATGGTTGTGAACTCGCATCTTAAGAAATAACTTGGCACATAAATTCCTAACAATTGTCACCAAGAAACCATTCAATGGAGGAAAATCCTAAGAAGAAATTAGATGTTCTTGTTCCTTGTCTTAGATAAGCATATATGGTGCACTGAGTAGTTTCTTGTTTCTTCAAGTCCACAAGCTCTCAAAAATAGCCAAGGATAACAATAGATCCAATCTTATACATGTAATGTAGAAAGCACAAATGTTGTAGATTATCTTACAAATATTGAATGAAACCACATTATCACTAGTAAGAAAAAACTAAAAAACATTGTTTTCAAGGCCATGGAATGTAGACTCCACACGTTCACATGAAACAAGGATTGAATATTGGAAGGATAACTAAATGGAAGGAAGGTGTTGAAAGAGAAGAATAGCTTGTAAGGTGTTTAGATGGGAACATGGAAGAAGGCTAAAGCTAACAGATCAATGCATGCACTAGCTTAGATTTGCAACCATTCAACCTTCATTTTTCATTCACTTCCACAAAATTTCACTCATGTCAATTGAAATACATTGAAAATAGATAGGAAGAGCCTAAGGAAGCTATTCACTACATCCAATGCATGCCAACAATAATGATTCCAAATCATGATCAAGCAATGCCAAACAATGACAACCAAATTAAAAGTTTTACAAATAATGTCACATTCATATTAGTGACCTAAGCATTTGGTGTTAGGAGTTAGAATGTTAGTGGTTATTAAGTTTCATGTGTGTTAGGTGGCATCTTAGTACTTTGCAAAGCATGTTCATGTAAACAATTAATGATGGAGAATAATAAAGGGTGTTTATTGTTACTATTCCCTTCACAACTTTCTCTTCTTAAACTAATACAATCACATTATAGGAAAAATGTGCACCACTTAAAAGATCCCTCACTACAATCTAGAAGGTGATATACAAAATATTTGTTTTTTTTACATGATTAGATAAAACAAAAAGAAAAGCCCTGGAAAATTGTGAAAAAAACAATTACAACAGTAAAAAGATATAACTAGATAGGTAAATCTATCGTTTTTTGTTGATTTTTGACCCAAAGAGTCTCAATGAACACAATGGTCAGAGATACATAAAAGGATTTTTTTTCCTTTGAACCTAGTAAAAGACAATGGCAACTAGAACATTAACATTAAAATAAAACACAAAGGCAATAACAGATAAAAAAGTAGATTTTTTTGCAATAGTTTTGAAAAAATATAATAGTTCTATAATAGTTTCACAAGCACATTGAGACCACAATTCTTTGAGGTATTTTTTCAAATAGTTCATTTCCTTGTCTCATGGTGATGGAATGCCATCACAATTCATAGCAATTTGCTTGTCATGGAATTTTCTTGTAATAGCCCTCATGAGCTTGGAGATGTATCCCCTCCCTATTATATATGAACATATATGCATACTAAACCCAAATTTACCTATCCACCTACACCCAAATCAGCTTAAGTGTTGACTTAATGGAAAAAATTTGATGTTCAAGATGTCAACTAACAAAATGACCATAGATGAGAATTTTATCAAAACACGTAAAGCTTGTGTGAATTATGATACATAAAATATCAAAAAACATAGTAAAACTCTTTTTTCTTGATTGTTTTGGAGGTTTCTTTTCTTTCAGCATCATGCATAAGAGACTTCTTAAGATAGATTTTAAAATAGTATTTTTAAACCTTAACTAATACCATGATATGTGAATTTATCATTTCTGATCCCCCAAATAAATATTCTCATAAAATTAAGCTTATGACATGAACTTCATGAAACAACAAAAAAATGAAAAATGAATATGACAAGCAGAGAGTGTTCAGGAGTTGAGTTACTTTACATCAGGAGGATCAAACTTGGCACCAAGGTTACTAAGTTTTGCATGAGCCTTTGCACAGTCCTTGAAAAATGCATCCTAATCAACTACATATTTCTCAGCATATACCTATAAAAAAATTTAAAATCCAATCAACACTTTCCTTATTATTGAAAGGAAACCAACTATAAGAATCCTCCAAAACTTTATTTTAGATGCATATATCATTCACTGAGTTGAATTATCTAGTAAAATGTTTCTCAATTTTTTCAAAAAGGAGAAAAATATTTCCTACAAGACTTAAGATATTGGCTTAGAATTATTAGTATGTTATGTCAATGGAAAGATTGATTCTTTTGACATATTTCATCAATATTCTTCAACTTCTTTGAACTTGCATAAGTTGACATCAAGCTTTGTTGGAGTTCAAGATGGATTTTAAAATGCCCAATTTTGCAAAAATAAGGGAAGGTTAAAATGGAGTATTCTTTTTGACCTTGAAGAACCAAAAATAAAGAAGGAAATTATATTAACCACCACAAATGACCAGAGTAGGTCCATGGGGAGTCTAAAGTATAACGAGTTAAAGAATCACCTTGAATATAATATATTAAAAAAGAACAACATCAATTGGCAATACTAGAATATCTAGGTCCCTCCTCTCTTTTATGTCCTTCACAAAATCAATAAAAAAGCCTTTTGTTCATTCATGATCAAGGTAAATTCTAGTACATGAGGTTCAATTCAGCTCTACTCTGTACCTTGAAATAAGAATTATCAAATTTAAGCCACTCTACTATCCATGATTGACCTCCTGGTGCCCTAGGACCATCTTTCTACACCAAAAATAATCGCATGGTTATTCAAATTTACACTTTTATAGACTACAACACTTCAAGAAGTTCCCACATTCCTTAATTGTCTTATTATGGAATCCTATAATTAAAAGTTAGGTGCCAACATGTTAACATTCACCATATATGCTGAAATTTTATACCCAAATTTAACCTTTTTTACAAGTGTAGAAGTAAGCAAACTACCCCAATCAACCTACACCCAGAGTACTATATTCATTTATATTTACCTACTAAGGGTTATATCAAAATGCCCTATGAGCATACCAGGTGGTATTAGTCTATCAAAGCATCTACTATTTTCTTTGCCTGTATTTTCCTTCCAAGGCAATAACGTGTGGTCATAATTATTTGATTTCTCAGACCTGTGGCTATCCTATTATTGAATTGTATCAATGAGAATCATTTCTCTATTTGTCTGAGTTTGAAATTATATATGGCTAGCTATTTTTATCAATAACACATGACAATTTAGTTATTTATCCAAATATTATAGCCAGACATATGGAAATATGGCATATGGAGACATGGGTATCATTTTAAAATAGGATACATGAATATATGAATAATGGTATAGGTTATATCACATTTAAATATAGGACTCCAGAGATATAGGTAGAGGTACAGGGGTAGAACTGAAGTTTCCTTGTGACTATGCTTTAGAAGATTTGTTCAAATAGATAATAGTTGCCCTGGAATATTTATCTAGGAACTTCATCATCAATTTCCAACACCATGATTGACTCTAAAATAAAATATGCTCTAGATTTATTAGGTTACCATGATAAAGATTAAAGAAAAGAATGAGATCTGTTTAAAAGCCACTGTCATGAAGATATTAAAGATGTCACATGCAAAAATCTAGCATCTGGAGTAATGAATATAGTGCCAATGATGCAGAGCAAAGGAAGAAACAACAATACTTAAAACAATTCTCATTCAATCCTTTACCAAAATCACTTCAAATTCTTTGAATTTCTTCATGGCTACAAGCCCAACTCTTCAAAACATGACTCTAAACTTGTATCAAACTCAAACCAGACCCTTCTACATCTTCAAAATCATCATTTTGATAGAAATTAACCAATTGCATAGCCTTATTTCTCTGTTTTATCATATTTACAAATTACTTGCACCAAAAACCCAAATTTTGCTTGAAGAGAATCAAAACACTAAATCGGATGTAACATTCAAAACAAATTGAATCTCCAAAACATAAATACATTTTTGAGTACCCATTTCGGCCATTAAAAACATATCTCATTTGTAGGTACACTTGTTTTGGAACATAGGCTTGCTATTTGGACTTCTTTGCTAAATATTAGGTCGAAATAACCAGATATGCATGCAAAAAGTAACATATAACTTTCACAAATCAACTAATTAATCCAATCGCTCTGGTGATACTTTAGAGGATATCATTATGGACATTTTATCCAATTTTGAACCACATCCAACAGTTGAATTTTGAGAAACATGAATTTTACTGAAAACCGTTACCCTAGATCAGAATTTAGATTGTGTTTACAAAATTAGCATAACTTCTTTAAAAATGAACCAATCTGCATGAAACGAATTGGAAATGGAAGGTGATTGTTCCCTCTAACACTTAAAAACATTTATTCCATCATTTGAGGCTGTAAAAATCCATACAAAGTCTAGAAACTGTGAATTTTCTGAAGAAAATTGTGCTTTCCATAATTCCATTTCAAATTTTCAATCACCCACCAGCTTATGAACGTACAAAGAGCCTTTTTAAAGACATTACAACATGAATAATCAGTTTCCAACTGATTTCCAACTTTCCACTAATGTTTAGTCTCCCTAATGACCTTTTCAACTCCCTAATTGTTGCTTTATGCAAATTTTACACTTCGATTGCAATAATTGTTGACATCATTACATTTTTTTTTTGAAAATTACTTTTAAATGACTTCTACAAAGGAAAAAAAATGCAATCATTTACAAAATTAGAATCATGGTGAAGGTGCTCCTGCACCAAACTCCCCACCAAAAATATTTCAAGTCCTCTTGAAAGTGTTGTTGCCAACAAAATTGCCTTCTTGAGATACCCTGCCACTAATCTACTTCTTATCACCTTCATTTTCACTTTTGGTTTAAATTTGTCCATGCAAATTAATTGTCTTCCATGCTTCCCCCCTGAAATCAAATACCTTACTCCTTGATACATCTCAAAACCATGTTTTTCCCTTTCTCCTTCAACCTGCAAACAATCCTTTGTCCAAAGCATTAGTAACATAATGAAATGATATAAGGTGACAATCATGATACCTCCATCATGCTGGAACTCCTTGCAAACCTCTATGAAAAATTCATCCATGATCATTCCTTCAATGTATTTAACTACAATAATCAAGTCCTCTATCATATCTTCATGCTTGGAAACATCTAGAACAATTTTGTTTTCTTCATCAATGAATTCTTCATGTGCATCTTCATATGCTTCTTCTTCTTCTTCTTCCATCATTTGTTCTAACTTCATCATAGATTGTTGGAACTCTTCATCTAATCTCTTTAATGCTTGCTTTAACTCAGAAATTTCTCTATCAAACTTTGCTTGTCTCTTTCTCTTCTTTCTCTCTTCCTCTGCCTGCAAATGCCTTATCAAGTTCTCCATCCTCTCAAGCAAGATTCCTCCTTGCTTCACAACTCACTTTCCTGCAAACAACCAACAAACCACAACTACAAACCACAAACCACAACCAAATTATCAGCCCATATATTTTTCGGGCTCTGATACCAATTTGATGCAGAGCAAACGAAGAAACAACAATACTTAAAACAATTCTCATTCAATCCTTTACCAAAATCACTTCAAATTCTTTGAATTTTTTCATGGCTACAAGCCCAACTCTTCAAAACATGACTCTAAACTTGTATCAAACTCAAACCAGGCCCTTCTACATCTTCAAATTCATCATTTTGATAGAAATTAACCAATTGCATAGCCTTATTTATCTGTTTTATTAGATTTACAAATTACTTGCACCAAAAACCCAAATTTTGCTTGAAGAGAATCAAAACACTAAATCGGATGTAACATTCAAACCAAATTGAATCTCCAAAACATAAATACATTTTTGAGTACCCATTTCGGCCATTAAAAACATATCTCATTTGTAGGTACACTTTTTTTGGAACACAGGCTTGCTGTTCGGACTTCTTTGCTAAATATTAGGTCGAAATAACCAGATACGCATGCAAACAGTAACTTATAACTTTCACAAATCAACTAATTAATCCAATCGCTCTGGTGATACTTTAGAGGATATCATTATAGACATTTTATCCAATTTTGAGTCACATCCAACAGTTGAATTTTGAGAAACATGAATTTTGCTGAAAACTGTTACCCTAGATCAGAATTTAGACTGTGTTTACAAAAATTAGCATAACTTCTTTAAAAATGAACCAATTTGCATGAAACGAATTGGAAATAGAAGGTGATTGTTCCCTCTAACACTTACAAACATTTATTCCATCGTTTGAGGCCGTAAAAATCCGTACAAAATCTAGAAACTGTGAATTTTCTGAAGAAAATTACAAAAAATTGTGCTTTCCATTATTCCATTTCAAATTTTCAATCACCCACCAGCTTATGAACGTACAAAGAGCCTTTTTAAAGATATTACAACATGAATAATCAGTTTCCAACTGATTTCCAACTTCCCACTAATGTTTAGTCTCCCTAATGACCTTTTTAACTCCCTAATTGTTGCTTTATGCAACTTTTACACTTCGATTGCAATAATTGTTGACATCATTACATTTTTTTTTTTGAAAATTACTTTTAAATGACTTCTACAAAGGAAAAAAAATGCAATCATTTACAAAATTAGAATCATGGTGAAGGTGCTCCTGCACCAACCAAAGAGGACAATGAGTTGGGGCAAATTCAGGAGATCTCCACATTATCTAATCGTAGGAAAATACATCATTTATCTATTTTTTAAAATTAAAATAAATCATTCTAAACCCTATATAGGATAGATTGCTACTTCAAAAGCATTTGAAAGAATTTGAAATTATGCAAATATATGTCAATTAAATACTTGGATTACAAACAATAGTACAAAAATGTAACCCTTTTTTAGCAAATTAGGAATGGGATAAGCAACAATGAATCCTATGCCTCCTATCACACACATCTCCTTACCATTCTCTGTCATTCTTTGCTGAAACACTTCTCCATTTTGGCAGGATACGCCTAAAAAATAATATTTTGACGAAAGTTTTAGAGTATGTTTATTAAAGTTTTAGATTATTTTGGCGTGCTATTGATTTTTGATTCCTTAAATGATTTATTCAAATGGATTGTAACTAAATAAATGACTAAATATTTAGTCATTTTTATTTGTGTGACTAAATAATTTTTTAGTCAATGACCAAATTAGTCATTTATTTACTCATTTATAGCTAAGTTGCAAAAAATTAGTAGAATTTAGTCATTTTTAGTTGTTATGACTAAAATGTTTAGTCACATAGTCATTTATTTTCCAAATTCTACTAGTGATCGGCTCTTGTTGATAAGACGCCTATAGAGGCATCGTCAGGTTCCAAGCCTTCATTGAGACATCTTAGAGTTTTTGGTTGCGGGGCATATGCACATGTGCCAAAGAAGAAGTGAAAAAAGTTGGAGAACAAGGTTGTAAAATGTATCTTCATCAGATATAGCTATGGTGTGAAAGGATATAAGCTTTGGGATCCTGCTGTATAGAAGGTAATACATAGTAGAAGTGTCATTTTTAGAGAAACTAAGCCTTCTTTTGTTACATTACAACCAGAACAAAGTAAACATGAAGATTGTTTCAATTTCCTTCTACACCTAAGAAAGTTGAATCGAGACCCAAGGATAGACAAGAAGTTGAGAAGAGCTCATCTAGCTCTGGATCTTCGGAAGAGGAGGAAGGACCTCCAACTCAACTTGTTTGTAGGTCTACAAGACATAGACAACCACCTGAAAGGTATTCACCTGATGATTGGAGATGTATTTTTTCTTTGAATACTATATTCAAACATGTATGAACCCAAATCTATAGAAGAGACATTAGGTATGAATGATGTAGAAACCTAGAAGATTGCTATGGATGAAGAAATGGCATCTTTGAAAAAGAATGATACATGGGATCTTGTACCATTGCCTGAAGGATGAAAACATGTTGATTGCAAATGATTGTTCAAAAAAATATTGGTTTAGATGGAGGGATTGAGAAGTAAAAAGAAAGGTTGGTTATGAAAGGTTACTTTAAAGTGAGGGTGTTGATTATGGTGAGATATTTTCTCTTGTTGCAAAAATGGCATCCATTATATTTTTTCTTTTTATTGTTGCTGCTTATGATTTAGAGATTGAGAAAATGGATGTGAAAACTGCTTTCCTTCATGGTGATTTGGAGGAGGATATTTATATGACACAACCAGAGCACTATGTGGTGAAAGGTAAAAGTAATTTGGTTTGAAATTTGAAGAAATCTTTGTATGGCTTAAAACAGAGTCCTAGGATGTGGTACCAAAAATTTCATACATATGTGTTGAGTTTGGGATTTGAGTGTTCTAAATTAGATCATTGTGTTTATTATAAAATTGATGGTGATTGTTTCCTATTTATTGCATTATATGATATGTTATTTATTGGTAGAGGGAAAGGTACAATTTCAGAACTGAAATTTCAACTTGCTGCTAAATTTGAAATGAAAGATCTTGGTGCAACTAAACACATTCTTGGGATGGAAATTAAAAGAGATAGAGTGAACAACAAGTTATGGCTTGGCCAAAATAAGTATGTCAAATCAATTTTACAGAGGTTTGATATGAAAGATTGTAGACCTTGTCCTTTGCTGTTTCAGACTATTTTCTACAAAGGGGCGACCTTGCCCTTTGTTTCCGACTGTTTTCTATAGAGGGGTGACCCTGCACTTTGCTGTTTTGGACTGTTTTCTGCAGAGGGGCGACCTTGCCCTCTATTTTCGATTATTTTCTGCAGAGGGGCAACCCTGCCCTTTGCTGTTTCAGACTATTTTTTGCAAAGGGGTGACCCTTCCCTTTGTTGTTCTTGACTATTTTCTGCAGAGGGGCGAACTTTCCCTTTAGGCTGTTTTCTGATTGTTTTCTGCAGAGGGGCGAATCTGCCCTTTAGGTTGTTTTCTAACTATTTTCTGCAGAGGGGCGAATCTACCCTTTAGGCTATTTTTTGTAGAGGGGCGAATCTGCCCTTTAGCCTGTTTTTTGACTGTTTTCTGTAGAGGGGCGAATATGCCCTTAACAGCACATTCGAGAAGATTTGTTGCAAATCACAAAAGGGGGAAAAAGATAAACAACTAACATTTGTTTGCAGGGCCTTCCTTTTATTTTGATTTTAAAAAAAAAAAATTCTTTCCTTACTACTTTATCTATTTACTTAGTATAAGTAGGGGAAAGTAATATTTGCTACTTGCTGTGTCTATTTTTTTTTACCCTAAGGGGGCATTAGTTTGTTTTCACCTTCCTCCTTTGCACGTTGTGCGGATCCGAAGGAGGTAGTTGGAAACGATTAGTGTCTTCTTCTTAGCGGGACCTGCTTGGGGATTTCATCACCCCAAGGGATGATTCCAACCACGCGTACTAGCGGGGTATATAAAGGAGGGAGAGCCGAAGCTGTACCCCAACCCAGTTGCATCGTAATTAGCAAAATGTCGAAGCCAGGGTGATACCTAGATAGACGTGAAGAGTTGGTCCGAGCCTTTCAGTATCTCGTTGGGGCTCCCAACTCATGCTTGTGACGGATTGGTGTTCACGGTTGTGCCTCACGTACAAAGCGTATATCGAGGACTCCCTAGAAACCTTGTTCATCCTAGAGTAAGACCTTTGTCGACCATACCCGTTAAAACATTAATCATAGGATTGTGCTTGTTCAAAGTGTTATTTTGTGAAGAACTAGTAAACCATTTTAAGTCCTTGCCAAAATCCCTTATCCAAACCAAGTTCAAATTTTCACTATAGAGGGGCGACCTTGCCCTTTGTTTGAACCATTTTCTATAGAGGGGCGAATCTACCCTTTGTTGTTTCAACCTTTTCCACTGTAGAGAGGCGACCTTGCCCTCTGTTTCAACCATTTTCTGCAAAGGGGCGAATCTGCCCTTTGCTGTTTCAACCTTTTCCACTGTAGAGGGGCGACCTTGCCCTCTGTTTCAACCATTTTTTGTAGAGGGGTGAATCTTCCCTTTGCTGTTTCAGCCTTTTTACTGCAGAGGGGGACCTTGCCCTCTGTTTCAGCCTTTTCTACAGAAGTGCGAATACGCCCCCTAAACAGACAGTTTCATCCATTTGACCCTTTTAAACCTCTGTTTGAATCCCCGAAGCCTCCATTTGATCAATCCAAACCTTCATTTGGCCATTCCAAGCCCCCATTCACCCCTCCCGACCATCTATCTATCCAATCTGAATATCCGATTACCCGTTCCGAGTGACCGTTTCCCTGTTCCGAGCAGTCGTCAACATTTTCTAAAAATCAACGTTTCATCGACCAGACTGCATAAGTGCTTCTTAGAACATCATTGGAGTCCATATCTATCATCAAATCATCCATCCCAATCATCTAGACTTCATTTTTGAATTTTTTTATTTTTATGTTGAAACTTCTAGAGGCCATAACTTTTGACTCGGATGTGGGTTTTGGTTGAAATTTTATGGGTGGTTGCATTAGGAGTTGGCATTTGGATTCCCAATGGACTTCTAAGCCCCTTGGATCCTCCTTCGACACATTTTCAGAGCCTCAAATTTTCATCTTGACCCTCAAAATCACAAATTAGCATTTATTTTTTCCAATTTTCCAATTTTTGACGACCCGTTTCGTTAATAACTCTGAATGCATGTCTCATATTTCCGATATTAGTTGGCAATTCATCCTATCTTAGTATTGGGCAGTTTTTGGGAAAAACTAGACTCTCAAACGTATGCCTATGAAGTTTCCTAAAATGGCAAATTTTGACAATTTTTAAAAACTGCCAAATTTGGCAGAAATCTGATTGTCAACACCTTACGTCCTCTAGTTGAAACCCATGATCTTGGTTCCAAATCAATCCTATCATATCCTATGATCCAATCCCAATCTAAGCCCCAATCCAATTCTAATCTGAACATTAATCCCATCATCCTAATCTGAGCTTTTATTCAATCCCAATCTGAGCTTTCATCTAATCCCCATATTAGCTTTCAATCCATCAAAGTTCTCTATCCATCATCTATTATTTCCTTCTAATCTATATCCATCATGAATCTTTATGCCCCTCTCACACGACCAATAATAGTAGTCAAGGGGAATCCTAACTCCGTTGATGACGATAACGAAAATCTTGTTGATCATGAAGATTGTTATATAGATTGTCTTGATGCTATCATTGCTAGCAAGCTCTCTCCAACCACCTCCCAAAATCTATCTACTCCTTTGAACTATACCACCATGCCTTCATCCACATCTAATAACGGTCCTTATGCTACCCTTGACAAGGGATATCCAACATCCTCACCATTGACATATTCATCATATCCCCCCTCTCAACCTCTATCCTATCCAACATCCACATCCTCTTATCCTCATCATCATCAACAATCCCAATACCTCTACCTTAATCCCACATCCCAATATTCCCATCCTAATCCAACACCTACACCTTCCTATCACAATCCCCCATCCCAATATTCCTCCTTTCCTAATCCACCATCTCAATCCTCTCATCCTAATCTACCATCTGTATCCTCCTATGCCAACCCACCATACAAGTCTTCCTATGGTGGTCCACCACCTCAATCTTCCCATCCTAATCCAACACCTACACCTTCCTATCACAATCCCCCATCCCCATACCCTTACATTAATTCCACATCTCCCCATTCTAATCCTTCATCTACATCTTCCTACTATCACTCCCCATCCCAATCTAATCCAGCATCCACATCTTCCTACATGACTCTCCCTTTCACCGCATTATATCTTAATCCTCCATCTAATCATAATCCTACATCTCCTCCAACCACTCCTAGTACTCCATCTAGTCCCATCCACTCATCTAATCATAATCCTCCATATCTTCCTAGTCCTACATCCAATCCCATCCCTTCATCTAATCCTAATCCTCCAACCACTCCTAGTCCTCCATCTAGTCCCATCCACTCATCTAATCATAATCCTCCATATCTTCCTAGAACTACATCCAATCCCATCCCTTCATCTAATCCTAATCCTCCAACCACTCCTAGTCCTCCATCTAGTCCCATCCACTCATCTAATCATAATCCTCCATATCTTCCTAGTCCTACATCCAATCCCATCCCTTCATCTAATCCTAATCCTCCAACCACTCCTAGTCCTCCATCTAGTCCCATCCACTCATCTAATCATAATCCTCCATATCTTCCTAGTCCTACATCCAATCCCATCCCTTCATCTAATCCTAATCCTCCAACCACTCCTAGTCCTCCATCTAGTCCCATCCCTTCATCTAATCCTAATCCTCCATCTCCTCCTAGTCCTACATCCAATCCCATCCCTTCATCTAATCCTAATCCTCCAACCACTCCTAGTCCTCCATCTAGTCCCATCCCTTCATCTAATCCTAATCCTCCATCTCATCCTAGTCCTACATCCATTTCCATCCCTTCATCTAATCCTAATCCTCCATCTCCTCCTAGTCCTATATCCAATCCCATCCCTTCATCTAATCCTAATCCTCCATCCATTTCCATCCCTTCATCTAATCCTAATCCTCCATCTCCTCCTAGTCCTACATCCAATCCCATCCCTTTATCTAATCCTAATCCTCCATCTCCTCCTAGTCCTACATCCATTTCCATCCCTTCATCTAATCCTAATCCTCCATCTCCTCCTAGTCCTATATCCAATCCCATCCTTTCATCGAATCCTTATCCACCAATCCCTAATCCTCCATCCATTCCCATCCCTTCATCTAATCCTCATCCCCCATCTCCTCCTAATCCTACATCCAATCCCATCCCCACGTCTAATCCTAATCCACCAATCCCTAATCCTAATCCTCCATACATTCCCATCACTCTACCATCCCTTCCAAATTTTGACCAAGGACTCATGCAAGAAGAGACACCATGTCCTCCCACTCTATCATGTACTATCACTAGTGATGAGGCCCTCCTCCATCCTATACCTATCCCTCTCATCACCATTCCTACCACCATCCAAATGATTGAGCCATTCAAACCCATTGAATCCATTGAATCCCCATATTCTACTACTAGATCCACTGAATCCATTGAAGACATCCAATCCCCTCCTCCTAGTCCTAATATTCACAAACTTCAATCCAATGACCTTCATGAATCCTCCATCCTCCTCTCTCCCCCAATTGAGGAGTCCCTCCAACACTCTTCCATCATCATACATCCCACATAAGATGAGTCATGCCAAGCGCTTGATCCAAAGCATACAAGCATATCCCCTCCTCCAAATCAAGATCACTCCATCCCATCTACTCCATCTCAAGAACATAGTCTTCCATCCATTTCATCTCATGATCCATATCCTCAACCAAGTCATGATCCTATCCTCCCATCCACCCCATCTCAGGATCACACTATCTCCTCTACTCCATCCCATGATCCCCTTTGCATTCAAGATCCAATCACTCCATCTCATGAGCCCTTATCATCCATTGCCATAAATCTAGATCCCATCATACTTCCCAATTCCTCTCATGATCCCTTATCACTCATTCCTCCTGATGCGGCTATCCCCTCATCTCCATCACATGATCCTTCATCACCATCTAGTCTTACCATCCCAATGCCACTTTTGTATCACCTTGGTAATATTGCATGCTTCCATGGTGGTCTTCTTACAGATGAAAAACAACGTGTATGCACCACCCTACCTCTTCCACCTACTAATGTGCTCGCATCATGCTTCCAAAAGAATAAACATCCTACCATAGATCACATGCTTGAGAACATGAACTATCAAGGAAAATGTTTAGGCCTTCATTAGCAAGGTATTTTAGAACCCATCCACGTCAAAGAACATCCAGGCACACATGGTCTCGGATATATCTCCCAAAACCCGCACTCTAAAGATGTTGGTACAACCTTCGTACATCCTAAATGATCCTCTTCTAAAGGCACAAGAGGTACTTTCCATCGCTCTACCAAGTCATTTGTCGTCATCCCCCCTCCTCCATCATATTACCTAAAAACAACCATCCATCTTCCTCCCTCATCCTCTCAATCCATTTTGGGTCCTTATGTCCCTCCATCCATCATTGCTCATCCTTCATCTACTATGGTTTCTCATATCCCTCCATCAAGCCCCACACATCCTCCATATACACCATCCATTTTGAGTCCCTATATCCCACAATCACCCCCTCCATCTTATCCTATTCATCCTTTCATTCATCCACCCCCTCTCCCTCGTACACAACATAAACATCCTACCTTCATAACTCCTAATAAAGATCAACAAAGGCACATACCTACATATTCTCCATCTACACATAACCCCTATCACCCTACCTCCATCGCTCCCCATCATCCATCTCCTCGCATCTATCCACTTGCTATTAAAAGCACTTTGGATGCCAACGCAAAATGGTATAAATCCACATGTCCACCTGAATCTAAAGCTCCTCATGTCCCCTTCAAAAGACATGTTGAAGAAAAGAAAAATCAAGTCCAAAATCCAAATCAATCCAAATGGCCACAAAGGCCCACCATAGAAAAAATAAAAACCATGTGGATCCCAAAGAAAAAAGGTGCCATACCTTCAATTGAAAAGTCCATAACGAAATCCAAAGTTGCTATTCCCCCACAAAATAATTCACCTCCTCCATCTCCTAAATCTATTTTGGGTCCCTACATCCCAAAATTCACTATCCCAATGCCTCCATTATCACCACACTCTCCATCTATTCATCCACCTATCTTTTCGCATCTACCATCACATGTGCCAAGGTTGGTCCTGAAAACATTCCCCCATCACACATCCACTCCATCATTCCATCCATACACTTTCCAACATCCCATCCACTATCCCCTCTATCTCCCCCATCAAATCCCTTTAATCCATCCTCTTGCATAATCCATCCATTCTAATAAGGTTGTACCAACATCCGATGGTAAATTTACACATGGTCTCTTATTACCTCATATGGAACTTGATGCTTATGTCTTCCAAATCCACGTCCTCATCCATCTTCACCCATATCCTAGTCAAAAAGTCAAAATGTCAAAAAAGTCAAAAAGTCAAAAAGAAAAACAGTAAAGAGAAAATCATTCGTCCAATGGTGAAAACTTGGCAAACAAGCACCTTAGATAAGTACCATGATGAAAACTTGGCAAACAGGCATCATGCATAAATTCCCCATCTAGTCTCCTTCCACGATTGGGGGCAACATCCACTTATGCATTCCTTTCCTCCATCTCCTACATCTGCCTATCTTTTGCATCCTATCCATCCTATCCCGTTTATCCCACTCCCTCCATCTTCCTTGTGATCTTGATAAATTTGGGGGAAAATCTCTATACATGCTTTGGACACCTCTTGGCATATATTCCCATCCATACACTATCATATTACTTATCCATCTCTCTCTATCTTCCATTAACCATACACTATCATATTCCTTAACCACCTCTCTCTCTCTTCCATTGTCCATACACTATCATATTCCTTATCCACCTCTATCTATCTTCCATTGCCCATCTCACTCCCTTATCCACCCATCTTGCTATCCCTCTTGCCTCACCATGCATGACACATATAGAGTGGGGGCATCTCCTTATTTGCAATTGGGTCCTTGGAAACATCGTTCATCCATTTCGCCACGTAATCCTCTCCATCTCCCCATCCTCTCATCCCCTAGTCCTTTTCATCCTTTCATCCTTATCTCCCCATTCATCTATCTAACCATCCAATCCATCTCCCCATCCTTATCTCCTCCATCTACCAAAATCTTATCTTCCATTGTCTCATCCACTAGTCCTTTTCATCCTTTCATCCTTATCTCCCCATTCATCTATCTAAACATCCAATCCATCTCCCTATCCTTATCTTCCTATCCATCTTTCCAAATCCTTATCCCTCTATCCACCCATCCTAACATCTTTCTATTTTCTCATCCATTTATCCCTCCATCTTGCAATCACTTCCATCCTTCTATCTTCCATCCCTCTTGCCTCATCACACATGACACATCTAGAGTGGGGGCATCTCCTTCTTTGTGTCTTAGTCCTTGGCAACACCACCCATCCCCCCATCCTTATCTTCCTATCTACCCATCCACTAGTCCTTTTCCATTTTTTCATCCTTCTCTCCTCATTCATTTATCTACCCAGTAATCCATGTCATCTTTCTGAATCATTATCCTTCTATCCATATATCCTAGCATCTTTCTATCTCCCCATCTTTATCAATCCATCCATTGTCCTTCCATCTCATAATCCCTTGTCATTGGTCTCTCGCTATAGGGTACCCTCATGCAATCCAATGACTTGATATCTCACTATCATCATTCCTATCTATTTCTCATATCTTTCCAATCTTCATCACTCATCTATCCATCATCTATCCACCTATCCTCGCATCTTCTTATCCATCCCTCCATTTCCGTCCATTATCCCTTGTCATTGGTATCTAGCTATAGGCTACCCTCATGCAATTCAATGCCATTCTATCTCACTATCATCATTCCTATCTCTTTCTCACATCTTTCCAATCTTCATCACTCATCTATCCATCATCTATCCACCTATCCTAGCATCTTCTTATCTATCCATCCATTTCCCTCTAATATTGCTTGTCATTGGAATCTAGCTATAGGCTACCCTCATGCAATCCAATGCAATGTTATCTCACTATCATCACTCCTATCTATTTCCTACATCTTTCCGATATATTATCACTCTTCATCATTCATCTCTCCATCCTATCATCCTCCCAATTCATCTTCTAATAATCTAGATCACTATCCCATCCCTGAGCTTCGCATAACCCACATCCCACATATCAACCATCCCATTCGCACGGCCTATCCTGACTCATCATATCTGCTCCATCATATTATCGATTTATCTTGGTCATCTCATCACCCCTCATCCATTGACCGTCATCTGTCTCTTGTCCAACTACATTTCCCCTACGCTTCCACGTAGGCAAGGTCGATCATTTGATCTACCCTCGGGGCTCTGTCTTTTCTTTGTCTTGTCATCCTCCATTGTTTTTCATTGGTCTTGTGTCGAACTATGTTGCCCCTTCCCTTTCACGTAGGCAAGGTCGATCATTTGATTCACCCCCGGGGTTCTATCTTTTGTCTATCTTGTCCTCTTCCATCGTCTGTCTTTGGCCTTGTGTCACACTATGTGGCCCCTGCACTTTCGCGTAGGCAAGGTCAATCATTTGATCCGCCCCCTGGGCATTTTTTTTTTCATCTGATCATTGTCCTCCATCAAGGTCTTCATTTTCCTCTTTCCGCTTTTATCCATGGTCTCTTATTGAACTACGAGGGCTATACGCTTTCACGTAGGAAAGGTTGATCTTTGATCAACCCTCGAGCCCCTAGGTCTTTAGGGTTTTTTATTGCCTTTTGTCCTGTCATCTTGTCATCATGTCATCTTGTCATGTCATCAAGTATGTCCCTATTCGAGCTAGTGTTTATCAAACAACAGTCATCTATATCACACGATCCAATTGATTTCTAGTACCCTACGTCATATTGATCTTTTAGTTTACTATCCATCATCGGTCTCAACAGGATGTATCCTTCCTAACAAACCTCATCAACCCCATCCATCATCTTGATCCTATGGCAAAGGACATTTGAAATTTATTGTGATCTTTTGATGCTTTTGGCTTTTGTTTATCATTTGAGCTCCCTATCATCACTTGTCATGGTTGCCTTGATCCATCATATCATGGTGTGCTTTGACTAGTAAACATAGGGGCATATCTTGCTCATTTCTTTGTTTTTGTCTTCTTGGTTGTCCCACGTAGTACCCACCAAGATCCCTGAGGTCTTGTGTTACACTGGGGCATCCTTTTGTGCTTGTGGTTATTCCAATACCTAGCCCGACCAAAGTCATCACGACTTTGGGGTGTTGGGATAGCCTTCTTGTTTGTTGTGCTTGTTTTATGCATTAGACACTAATTCATCTTTGTTTACATACCCTGATGCCCGGTGTCTTATTCTATAGCAAAAACCAGTGCTCTAAGGATGGCAAATTGCATTAGTATTGCATTTCATTTTCCATTCCATCATCTTGCATATCTCCCCCACCCTCATCCATTCAAATAATCTAATCATACTCTTGGTTTTAGCCTTGATCCAATCATCCTCATCATCATCATCATTATCATCTCTGGGATGTATCCTTCCCTATCCTTGTGTTGTTTTGGGATGTATCTTTCCCTCATCAACAACACTCTCATCGGGATGTATCCTTCCCTATCCTTGTGTTGTTTTGGGATGTCTCATTCCCTCGTCAACAACACTCATCCTCATCCTCATCATCAGTGGGATGTATCCTTCCCTATCCTTGTGTTGTTTTGGGATGTATCATTCCCTTGTCAACAACACTCATCCTCATCCTCATCAGGATGTATCTTTCCCTATCCTTGTGTTGTTTTGGAATGTATCATGTCCTCATCAACAACACTCCATCAACCATCCACCCAACCTGGCTTGTACCTGGACTGGGGCAACATCACATTTTTCCTTGCATCCATTTGTGCTCACCTTTATCTCCCATCGCTTATCATCATTTTTTTGTTTCATCACTTTACTTTGTCATTTTCATATTCCCTCTCATCTCTCATCCTTTCCCCCATCCATTTCTTCCTATTGAGAGGTCACCCGAGACCCCTCTCTTTTCCCTCGTCACCCTCTCGAGGGGGCATACCCTTCCCATTTATCTATTTTCTCAGTCATAATCTCCATCCATTCCCCCGCTAATTTGGACAGCTCAAGTCCTCCTCCCTAAGCTGGGGCATCATCCTCTGGTGAATTCCTCTATAGAGTCATCTGCACTTTCTTTTCTTCGAAGCACAGTTATTCTAATGGTACTTCGAAGAGGGGCAAAATGTAGACATCCAAATTTGATCACTTCCATATGATCAAAATTGTCTACTTTATTCATCTATTTCATTAATAGTGATTAAATAATTTATTTAATCATTATTTCATTTTCTGCCTAAGGTTCCTAAAGTATATAATTAAATAAATTAAATACTTTACCTTACCCCCTTGTCTTCTCTAAATTAAATAAACATGACAAATTATTTAATTTAGTCATTTAACCATTTGAATTAAAACCAATTTTTAATTCCTCTTTTCTCTCTCCTTGTCACATTCTCCATAACCCTCTTTTAATCCAGATTAAATTAATTAATCTGTGATTAGGATGTGCACCACTTAATCTTGATTAAGTGTCACATCCTCCATAATCTCCCACTTGCCTCTAATCTTTCATTAATTATCCTAATTCTATGTTTGCACAACCTTAATCAGAATCATTAGCCACATTTGGCTTACCTTTTCTGGTCAACCTTCCCACTTACCATTTTTAGCCTGGACTCTCTTCCCCATGTGAATTTTTAATTCACATTTATTTTCCCAAGGTTCCTCTCTTCCCCATGTGAATTTTTAATTCACTTTTATCTTTCCAAGCTCTTCCCCATCCCCCATGCAAGATTCTAGAAGCCTTGACTTGTCACTTCACATGTGCCAAGGGCTTCTAGAACCTTGGACTTGTCACATCACCCACTTGTGACAAATCTCTAGCTTTTTGGAGACACTCTCTTATCCACTAGATTCTTCCAATCATTATGAATTTTTAATTCACTTTTATTCCTCCAAGGAATCTTCTCATCCCCCAAGATCCACCTCATTTCCACATCACTCTACCCTAAGACATCTCACCCTCCACATGTCAATATGTGAGGGCTTGTGAGTCCTCAACTCACCATAGCCCTTCATCTTGATCTTTGTTGGATCGATCCCAACCGTTGAATTCTCTAGAGAATTCCAATTAGCCTATAAATACCCCTTCAATTCCTTCATTTTAGGGAATCAAGTCTTTTGCAACAAAACTCTTGCAAAATTGTCATTCAAGCTCTCATCTACCATAGCATTTAGCATCACCAATTCATTTTGCATCCATTCAAATCCATTGTCATCCAAGGAGCACACAAGACTTCAACATCAAGGGCCAACCAAGGAAGCAACAACATGAAGGTATAACAACAATCTATTTGTTTATCCTACTTTCATATTGTTCATTTTCTTAGGCTAATCATTGACGTGCCCTATTATCTTGTTACTTCTCTTCATATTGCACTATTAGTTTTTATCTTACATCTCACATTAGGGAGTAGCATTTTATTAGGATCACAACAACAATGAAATATTACATACAAAATTATTCAGTCTTCACTCTCTAATCAACTCACAATAGCTCTCTGATTATTTGCTCATTGTTACAATACTTCCTCTTGAAGCATACAATTAATTCTCTCATTTACATCAACTTGCAACTTGCTTCTCAAATCATCACCTTTTTGGTTTACATAAAAAATGTACTCGACTTACAAAGTCATACATCTCATTCAATGTTCCAACCAATCGCACGGCTTCCAGGTTCATGCATCAAACATTCAAGCAAGCAATCAATCTGCACAGATTGCATCAAGCCACCCATGCAATAACTTCTTTCCCTAATCAGGTTCCTATCACTAGCCGAACAAGTTAGCATTTATTGCCTTTCATTATTTTGGCATTTAGGCCAATCAACACACAGTCAACCTGCCATGTGTCCACCTATCATTTGCCGATCATTCTGAAATCTGGTCCAAATCGTTTGATCGAGTTTCGAGCTCATCTGAGCTCTTACCATGCAACCACTGAGATCCTTCAACCTAGCCACGGTACAGTGGTGAGCTCACCCGAGCTCACCCTCGTCTTCCCTGCGCTATTGCTGGCCCATCCGACTCCCCTCATGGTATGGCAGTCATAGCACACTACTGCGGGGGCCGCCAAGCCACCCTGCGGTAGGGCAGTGTCCGCCTGGGAGACCACAAGTGGTCACACCACGGCCACCACGGTGAGCCAACTCACCATCTGTGATGGGGCGATTAGCGCTAGGCGCACCTCTAGTGGTCTCACCGCGGACACCACGGTGAGAGAAACCATTGGCTACAGTATGGCGGTAACCACCGATCTAGGCTGCTGGCAGCCTTACTGCACCATCGCAATGAGAGAACTCACCATGCGTGGTAAGGTGGTAACTGCCAAAGTAGGCCACAAGCGTCCTTACTGCGCTACCACAGTGAGTGAGCTCACCGTGCGCGGTAAGGCAGTAACTACCTAGACTGTCACTGCGGTACCACCAAGACAAAGCTAGACCGCCGCGGTAAAGCAGTAAAGGGTAGAAAAAAGAAATTTTTGCAAGTCCAAATAATGAAGAGGCCCGAAACTAGAAATTGAGACATGATTTCCCAACAAGCTCCCACTTGGCAAAGATTTACAGCTTCCTCTTGACTTCAAAAAATCACTGACTGTCATAGGCCCCAAGGCCCATCAATTTTGTGCACCATTTGAACTTGAACTTGTCTGTGCTCACCGGCTTTGTCAAAGCATCTGCAACATTCTTCAAAGTGTCAACTGTTTCAAGACAAACTCTTCCATCTTACACCATGTCCCTCATGAAGTGATAATGCACATCAATGTGCTTCGTTCTGGCATGAAAAGTCGGGTTCTTTGCCAAAAAAAATGGCACTTTGACTGTCATAGCAAATTGTAATATGCCCCACATTAAAACCAATGTCTAAACACAAATGCCTCAGCCAAACTGCTTCCTTACAGGCATAAGTTTCTGCCATATACTCTACCTCTGTCGTGGATAAAGCAACTACAACTTGTCGCTTGCTCATTCAACTGATTGCTCCACCATTAAACATGAATGCATATCCACTGGTGGATCTCCTACTATCAATGTCCCCTGCCCAATCAGAATCAACATATCACTGAATGTTGAGAGTCCTTTGTGATGCAACCAAACTTCCATGGTAACACAGAGCATAATCTGAAGTCCCCTTCAAATACCTAAACACTCTCTTCACAGCATCCCAATGTGATCTTCCCATATTTTTCATAAAAAGGCTTAGAACTCCCACTACTTGGGCAATGTCTGGTCTTGTACAAACCATTGCATACATCAAACTGCCAACAACACTTGCATAGGGCACACTTGTCATGTCCTCCATATCAGTAGTAGATTTTGGGTAGTCTTCAACAGATACTTTTGTTCCCTACATGAATGGAACAACTAGCTGCTTGCAATCGTTCATACCAAATCTCTCCAAAACGGTGTTCACATACTTAATATGACTAACCCAAATATTTATTCTTATTTTGTCCCTAGTTATCTCCATTCCCAAAATATACCTAGTTGCACCAAGATCTTTCATTTCAAACTTTGCAGACAACTGATATTTAAGATCAGAAATCATAGACTTGCTATTTCCTATGAATAACATATCATCCATGTACAGGGTAATAAAAAAGCGCATGATCATTTTCAGATTTATAATAAACACAATGATCAGATTTTGATCTCACAAATCCCATAGACAACACAAATGTATCAAATTTCTAGTACCACATTCTAGGAGACTGCTTCAAACCATACAGAGATTTATTTTACATACCAGATTTTGTTTACCTTTTTCAATAAAATGCTCAGGCTGGGATATATAGATTTCTTCTTCCATCTCACCATGGAGAAATGCTATCTTCACATCCATCTACTCAATTTCAAAGTCATACACAGCTACCAATGACAACAAAAATCTGATGGATGTTAGCTTTGCTACAGGGGAAAAAAATCTCTCCATAATCAATTCCCTCCATTTGGGAAAATCCCTTTGTAACCAGACTTACCTTATACTTCTCAACACTGCCATCAAGACCTATCTTCTTTTTGAATATCCACTTACAGCCAATAGGCTTTTTCCCTTTAGGCAGTGGTACCAGATCCCAAGTTTCATTCTACTTCAATGAATCCATTTCTTCATTCATGGCCTCCAGCCAATAATTTGAATCAGACATGCCGATTGCTTCTTTTACAATCCTAGGCTCATCAGTGCTAGTAATTAAAGCATAGGCATAGTGCGAATCTAATATTGAGAAACCATACCTTTCAGGATGTCATTTTTATTGTGTAGACCTTCTTACAGGCTAAGGTTGTGGTTTTTCATCATCAGAACTTCCAGAGCTGCTTGAACTCTCCTCAATCTCAAGTACACCTTGTAGCTCTTCCCTTTCTGGAGTTTGGGGAATCTTAACTGCATCCTTCTTCTTGTCTCTTTGATCTATCTCAAGCTGTTGATCACTTACCGAGGGCTTCATCTCATGAAATATCACACTTCTATTGTACAAAACCTTCTCAGTAACAGGGTTCCAAAGCTTGTATTCCTTCACACCAATGCCATAGCCAATGAGAATACATTTGACAGCCTTGTTGTCCAATTTTGATCTCTTTTCATTTAACACATAACATATGCCTCATAGCCAAAGACACGAACATGCCTCAAAGAGGGCTTCTTACCAGACCATGCTTCCAAAGGTGTCTTATCAACAAGAGTAGAGCAAGGATATTGGTTTACCAGATAACATGCTATAGCCATAGCCTCAACCCATAACTTATGCTCCAGACCAGCACTGCTCAGCATACTCCTTGCCTTTTCCACCAACGTCCTGTTCAACCTTTCAGCAACTCCATTCTGTTGTGGAGTATAAGGCATTGATTTATGCCTTTTAATTCCATGATCAGTGCAATACCTTTCAAAATCTGCAGAACAAAACTCACCTCCATTGTCTGTCCTCAAACATTTAGTTTTCCTTCCAGTCTGATTCTCTACCAAAGATTTAAATTCTTTAAATCAACTGAACACTTCTTATTTACTTTTAAGAAAGTATACAAATTCTCTCCTCGAATAGTCATCAATAAAAGAAACATAATATCTAGACTTTGATAATGAAGGAACATTAACTGGACCAAACACATCAGAATGAACATAATCCAGTATACCAGAAGATTTATGAGGACTCGAGTAAAATGAAATATGGTGTTGTTTTCCATAGATACAATGTTCACAAAAATCAAACTCAAGGTTACAATCTTCAAGCCCTTCTACAAGATTTTTATTTTTCAAGGTTTTTAAACCTTTCTCTCCTATGTGATCTAGTCTATGATGCCACATCATAGTCTTCTCAGCTGGGAGTTTTACCTCCAAAGCATTTGCAATGGAGAAGCGTCTTCATCTTTCTCTACAGGGACAAATTTACATGACTCTATAGAGGCATTGTTACATTGAACAGGACGTGCATCCAACTTATACAGAGTGCCAGTACGTACACCCTTAACCAACACCATTGCACCTCTAGCCATTTTACATCCTCTACTAGAGAAAGAAACTTCTACACCAGCATCATTTAACTTACTAATAGAAAGAAGATTTCGAGCCAGACCTGGTATATGCAGTATGCCACCAATCCCTTTGACTCTTCCTTCAGGAAACTAAATTCTGACTCTTCCTTTTCCAATTATCTCCAACGTTGAATCACTTGCCAAGTACACCTTTCCACTGTCATACTTATCATAATTGGAGAACCATTCTCTATGGGATGTCATGTGGAAAAACGCACCTAAGTCAAACAGCCAGATATCATCTGATGCATGCATTTCTAAGGCTACAATGAAGGATTATGCATCACTATGAGAAGAGTCATTTTATGAAGCGTTCTTCTTCTTTTCCTTGCAATCCTTTCGAATGTGACCAGGTTGCCCACAGTTCCAACATTTTACCTTGGAATTTTTACCAGGAGACTTTGATCACCCTGCAGATTTGGATTTCAACTTCTTGTCTTTCTTCTTGCCTTTCTCCTTTGGTCTACCTCGAACAACAAGAGCCTCTTCAGTCATCTTAGAATACTTCCTTCACATTTCTTTAGATAGAAGTGAAGCAGCCATGTCATCCATCTTGAATGCAGTGGTTGTTCTTCCAATGGCCATCACAAGATGATCCCAACTGTCAAGTAATGAACATAACAGGAGCATGCAACGATCCTCCTCCTCAGTCTTTACACCTATAGATGCCAGCTGAGTAACACTCATATTAAATGAGTTTAGATGGTCTGCAACAAATGCATCTTCTTCCATCTTCAAGGAGTACAACTTCTTCCTCGGGAATAACTTATTTACCAAAGACTTTCCCTAATAAATTTCACCAAGCTTCTTCCATAATGAAGTTGTAGACTTCTCCTCATGGATGTTCAGGAGTATAGAATTAGCTAGACTCAGTCTGATCAAACCTCTTGATTTTCTATCAACAAGGTCCCAATCCTCTTGCTTCATAATTTGTGGCATAGTTCCAGAAACTGCAATCCAGAGGTCTCTATCCACCAACAAGTCTTCCATTTTGAGTTTCCATAACTCAAAGTTGTTGCCATTAAAATTTTGAATCTCTACTCTACCTGATGTACCCGCCATCTCAAACAAAAACAAGTTTTAACAATGCAAGACTCCCAGTGAAACAATATTAGCACAAAAAATTGGCATTTTCTCTCAAGGATAACACAACTGGCCAGGCTCTAATACTACTTGAAGGGAAAATAGGGATGGATCTATTGACCCAACAGTGCGGAATACATTCCCTTAACACTAATACAAGAGAGAAGAAGAGCAAAAACGAGTTCTAATACTCTCTAAAACTACTGAGATGAATTACAAAGAACATAAATGAGATAACAGATTAAGAATTCATAGACTGACATAGTATTTATGTGGGAAAACCTTTTCAGGTAAAAAACCCACCACACCAAACAAAGACAATTTTGTATTACAGCAATGAAATATTACATACAAAATTATTCAGTCTTCACTCTCTGATCAGCTCACAACAGCTCTCTGATTATTTACTCACTATTACAATACTTCCTCTTGAAGCATACAATTAATTCTCTCATTTACATCGACTTGCAAGTTTCTTATCAAACCGTCACCTTTTTGGTTTACATAAACAATGTACTCGACATACAAAGTCATACATCTCATTCAATATTCCAACCAATTGCACGGCTTTCAGGTTCATGCATCGAACATTCAAGCAAGCAATCGATCTGCATAGATTGCATCGAGCCACCCATGCAATAACTTCTTTCACTAATCGGGTTCCTGTCACTAGCCGAACAAGTCAACATTTATTGCCTTTCACTATTTTTGCATTTAGGCCAATCAACACACAGTCAACCTGCCACGTGTCCACCTATCATTGGTTGATCATTTTGACATCTGGTCCAAATCAATTGACTGAGTTTCGAGCTCATCTGAGCTCTTACTGCACAACTGTCGAGCTCCTTTGACCCAGCCGCGGTATAGTGGTGAGCTCGCCCGAGCTCACCCTCATCTTCCTCGTGCTACCAGTGCCCCATCCAACTCACCTCACGGTATGGTGGTAAGCCACCAAGAAAACTATTGGCAGTCATATCGTGCTACCATGGGGGCCGTCAGGCCACCCCGCTATAGGGCAGTGATCACCTGGGAGACAACTGGTGGTCACATCACGGCCACCGCGGTGATCCAACTCATCATCCGCGATGGGGCAGTAACTGCCAAGCACACCGCTGGAGGTCTCACTGCGGACACCGCGATGAGAGAAACCACCGCCTATGGTATGGCGGTAACTACCAAGGTAGGCCACTAGCAGCCTTACCACGCCACCACGGTGAGAGAACTCACTGCGTGCGGTAAGGTGGTAACGGCCAGAGCAGGCCGTAGGTAGCCTTACCACGCCACCGCGGTGAGTGAACTCACCATGCGCGGTAAGGTGATAACTGCCTAGACTATCACTACAGTACCACCAAGACCAAGCTAGACTGTCGTGGTAAAGTGCAGAAAAAATAATTTTTCGCTAGGTCCAAAGAATGAAGAGGCCCGAAACTGGAAATTGAGACATGATTTCCCAATAGTTTAGATGGTGTTCAAAGACTATGGGCCTTTTAGCCCCTAGCAATTAAAGAGATGATGTTTACACCCTCATGTTGCTCTTGCAAGGTTTTCAACAAGTCTAGGAGATTTTTTGGGAAAATGTGTCTCAACCTTGCAATTATATACAATTTATTGTTGATAGGATGTATATATTTATATATATTTCCTAGTTACAATGATAGGCATATACAATGGTCGCAAAGATCAAAATGTGAGCATGTTAACTTTTTCAGGAAACTCCTAAAATGCTTGACATACATTAAATATTGGTATATTGTAAATCTGGACCATTCATTATTAGGCTTTAGATCCAATGGTGGATATTTTGTTGGTCTATCTTTCCCTAGAATGTAACCCTATTTTATGAGGGAAATATATTATGGTTGTAGCATATATGGTGATGTATTCTGAGAGTCTGATAGCAGTCATGTTGTCTCTTGATCTCTAGTGGTGATACTCTTGTGAGAAGCTTGCTCTGCAAGTATATTGTAATCTTTGTAATTTCTGACTAATATATTGGGCAACTTTTGGAGTGTGGGTTTTTCTCCTAAAAGGGTTTTCCCCACGTAAATCACTATGTCATGGTATGCATGATATTTATGTTTATTTCTATTTAAGTTTATTTAATTGTTAAAGATCTATAAATTTTTGCATTATTCTCCTTTCAATATTAGAATAGGAAGTTGTTCCACTACCTTAGCTTCCTTACAATAAAGCATTCTCTCTTTGTATTATTTCATTCTGTAAGTATTTTCTAGTTGAGCAATAGAAAATCATTGTTTCCAGATCTCTTGAATGCAAGTTATTTTTGTTTGTTGTTTGATCCTATATCTCATGGTATTCACAATTCTAACATATAGGTATGTGTTCTAGCAAGATTCTTAGACTCATCGATACTATTATTTCCTAAGTCGCTTCGCTAAGGACCACACTTCCTACTAAAAGTGTACCAAGGTCACTATCATTTAGGGGTATATATATAATATTCAAATCCTTGAATCCTACCTCCTAATTTTACCTAAAGACTCAAGGATACAAAAAATCCATATGGGATTCTTCCAAGTATAGTTTGAATTTTTTTTTTTTTTAATAATCTTTTAGATTTCTCTAGTTGAAAAATCTTACCCTAAACCTCTTTCCTAAATGCTTGAGGACTAGGAGCATCCTTTGTTTCCTAGAATACCTACATAAACTGCTTCCAAATGGGATCAAGATGTGATATATGTAGTTTTATATTCTATTATATGTTTATGTGAACCATTTAAGTGGGTACACAACCCTTTCTAGGGTTTTGTTTCTCAAACAGTTGCTTTATGGCTACTACCCATGATGGAAGCTTATATAATAAATGGTCAGCTTGACCATTTTTTATTTTCCTAATATCATTCATCTAAACTATATTCCTATAAGAAGCATCACCCTTGACCCAAGTGAAGAATTTCATATGAATTCAAATTATTCATACATCAATAAATAAATATAACTTCAACCCAAGTTTATAATTGTATCATAAAAATCCTACTTGGGGATTTTCTATGTTTATACTAATGGCTTTCGTTCATTTTCTATTCTTTTTTAATTATTGATCCAAAGGGGATACCCATCCTTTGGATTTAAAACAAAAATATTTCTCGTATTTCTCCTTGATGGTTTATAGGGATTATGCCACAAACACCATTATTGTAGTTGTGTTAGGATATAAATGGAGCAGCTCAAGTGCAATGACATTACTTGTAGACATGAGCCAGAGGCACTATTGATACTGAACACTACTATTTTTAGTTTCTCTTCCTTGATTAGGTTGTCTAACCAATTTCTAACATGTAAAATTGGAACTTCTTCAAATAGAGAGATATCTTAATAACTTTCAAAAATCAAATTGCGTAAAGTAAATAATATCATTCATCTATCAACAAAAATAATTGTTTTTAAGATAAATCAATAAATTTCTATCCAAAATCATATATTAACGTTATATAAAAGATCTATTCACTATAGAAGTGATTACCTAAATCAAATACAATTTTCTTTTAATAGTAATAAGAAAATGATGACTTATAATAACCATTTATCTCATAAGTAATAACATTCTACTCATAGAAAGGATTGTCCAATTTAACTATTAAAAAAATCATAATAAATTAAGTACTTCTAACTAGAATTATATGTTATTCTTTTTGTCCTTGGTGTTTTCATTCTTACTTTCCTTCAGTCATTTTAGGGTCACTATGAGGGTCTCAATGTTGGATAACCATAACTCAGGTACAATTGTTTTCTTTTAAAGTGTAATTTTGGGTAAATTCACAATATTCATTTTTATAGCTCTCTTTTTCATTCATCCTACTAGTATATCCCCTATCATATCTAGATGTGCAAAAATTGGTTCTACATTACTCTATGAAATTTCAAGTCCAACTAAACTTTTTTCTCTTAATCTGAGATGAATAACATTAATCCTTTGAGTTTAATTTTGTTTGTTTAGGATTACAATTCAAACATAAATTATCTATCAAAGACATGATTCTAATGAATATCATATTCAGTTCAGTAGAGCCTTTGTAAAATTGAGGTTTCTATTATTTTGAATGCTTTGAACAATACTAAAAAAATTTAAACTACTCCTTTTAAGTTCACTATATCTCTATTGATTACTTAGTAGATCCCAATTTTATATTTATTTACAACAGTATAAAATAATATCATGAATAATTTCTTACAAACCAAATCCCTTAATTGTAATAACCATAAGAATTCCCTTTTAATATTTAGTAACATGTTTTAAAAAATAACACCTTGATATTTACTTGGTTTGGAATTTAAAACAATAAACTCTTGAAGATTAATTTAGACACTTAATAGATCTAGGTTGTATTATGAATTCACAAGAAATTTAGAATTATCTAAGTAATAAATGTATCATAATTTAGGGTCTATAGGAACAATAAAATTTATGTTTTCACCATTCGATTGTAAGACAAGTATATTTCACATTTCATAGTGGTCTTAAGTCTATCAAAGATGTCAATCGCTTTTCAATTTTAATGTTTTCTAACCATAGATATGAACTTAAGATTAAATTGGAATTTATAAATAGATTGGGTCACTTAAATGATTATTCTTCTTCAAACTTAAACTCTATACACTACCAAACTTAGAACAAAATAAACTAAATTCATAAAAATATTGAATCTATAAGAAAACTCAACTATACTGGACCTACAAACCAATATTGTATAATACTCAATACATTTTATTTAGTGACTATTAAAATTATATTAATATCTAAAATAAACTATTGGTATCAACTATTTACTTCTCCAATGAATTTCAAATTAACATCTTAATGAATCATTTAAAGAAGACAACTATTGATCAACAATTTTATGCTTGCAACATTTAATAAAAATATAATTGTGAATTAGTTGTTGTTATGGAAGTGTGCACCCTTGTTGAGCTAATGGAACATGGGATGATCTCCCTGAGTGTGGTATCAAATGATGGAGATGAACCTCCAAAGAGGGTTGGTTCCCCTGATGCTTCTCCTAATTTTAAGTTTGTCCTAATCTAGTATGACTATCTATACGATAGAAAAGGGATAGAAGACTAAAATTTGAACCTAAATTATGGATAGTAATGCACTAAAATATTGAAGACTAAATGTTTAAACTCTTTTGCATACAATGCTCAATAAAAATATTTTTATTGTCACACAACGCTATTGTTCTACCTTATGTTCTTAGATGTTTGCCATAATTTGGCCTATCTCTGCTATTTTAGAAGGAAAATGTGTCTTTCACTACTAAATCGACTAATTAGGGTGTTCTTTAACTAGTAACCAACACATAAAGAATAAGTCTCAAGTTTTACAGGTGTTTAGCCATGCATGATTTAGAGGTTTTAATATGTAAAACACTAGAAAATTGCATAAGATTTAATCAACACACCACAAGAACTAGTATTATGAAGGTGAAAACATGCTTTCATTGATAAAGATTCCTTATGTATTATAACATGTAGTATGAAAGATGATTTGATTGATTGAAGATGCTTGAAAAATTAAATATTGTAATTCTTGTTTTAGTCTCAAGACTAAAATTATTAAGCTGCAATACATAGTATGACCAGAAAGAACTTTTTTCAAGTTACAATCCTTTTTCAAAAAATGCAACAACTAACTTGAAAATGAAAAACTAAGCATTCCTTTTATCTCCAAACTGTACCTTGGAAAGCTAGAAAATGTATTGCAAAGGGAGGAAGACAAGTGTCCACCTCTTTACTAGGTCAAAATCTCCTTGTCTTGGGCACCTAACTTGATGAGTCTTCAATGCTAACTTTAGTATGTAGCTCTAGTTAGAGATTGAGGAAAAGAGTGGAATGACTTTCAGCTCCTTCAAATCTGACATATGTTTCCAATCAACAAATATTGGTCCTTCCATCACCTCCTATATTTTCTCACCCTTTTGTTCCAACTCCCAAAAATGTTCATGTATGCTTGTGTAATGGTCAAACTACTCCAACAACCCCAAAATATAGTTATTGCCAACTCATCCAACCATCAAACTGCTTCATAAGTGCCATAAACACCTTCAAATAACTATCTTAGTTCAAGGTACACATGTTATTTGACCTCTTTAACTTTCTCAACATTATCTAGGTGTGGATTTTTAGTGAGAGGCTTCTTTTCCTAAAATATCATCTGTCACCTTTGGCATGAAATTAATCTTAGTTTTGATAAATTATATTCATTGACTTCTTCAAATGATCTCATCCCTCTCTTGACTATTATACTTTGGATCATGCCCCTCATAACATAAGGTCATATTAGATTTCATGAAACACTAACACCATTACCACTAAATTGTGCTTTTGCCATGTTGTCATTGGAATATGCATTCTCCTACCATTATTGTTTGTTCAACACTTGTCTTGAATGTCCATTTTAGCTAGTATTTCCCTTCTACAAGGATGTCCTTTGTGATAATACTATTGAATTATTTGTGACTGTCCTCAACACTATCTTCTTTAGGATGAAACAACCCTCTCAATCAATAATGATTGTATTTTTTGAAGACACTGTTCACCTTCCACTATTCCTTTCTTATCATTTTGATTTATCCTTTGGTGCTACTATCATTTGAAGATTACTATCCTATATATCATGAAAATTCTAACATTGTATTATCATTGTGGTTTGGTCATTCATTCTACTCTTCAAAATTTCCCTATTGTCATAAATTCCTCTTATCCTAGGTCATAAGCACTACCATCAACATTTTTCTTCATGAAGACTCTAACAATGCCTTAGAACTATCATCTCTTAAGTGTTGAATTTATTATTTTATGACTTTCTTGTGGATTTTGATTAAACTCCTTGTCATTGTCATATGAATGGCTACTACCAATTGTGATCATCATAGTCCATCTTATTTAACTCTATCATTTTTCATCATGAATTTCCTACTAACTGAAACATAGGGAAATAGGTTCACATATGAAATGGTAACAAGGGAGTATGATGCACCTATCTTCCTTAGTTCATTAGGAAAAAGAGATCCCCTAGGGTAAAATTGACTTTCAACCCTTAGGTGAGTCAACCTTAATGGAGATCTTGATGTTTTCCTTATGATTGAGGATATGGTAAATCAACCTGAAATGCAATTTTGGGAGATAAATTAAAATAACTAAATGAATCCAATTATGCAATGTAAGACTTGAAACATCAATTTAAAACATTAATATATCAGAATCAACAAACTTCTAGCAGATATGAGAAAAAGATAATTCTATGCACATGTCACAAAAAGCTTCTACTAAGTATCATACTATGATAGATTCACCCTAGGGTGAATGAGTCTTTGTAGAGATTTTCTACTCAAGTTTTAGGGTCCTCTGGAGGTGGATCTAAGCTTCTATTTGCCCCAAGTTTCACTATTGGAAAGTCAGAAATAAATTTGGGATATGAGCTTCCATGGTTTGATGACAATATTGAAAACTTTGATAGATCTATAAAATTACACTTTTGATCAGTCTTCAATCCTTCTTCACCTACAAATCTACAAACACAAAGAGGGAAATATTGTTTGTTTTTTTTTAATAGGCGTTTGCCTTGGTCAAATACCGTTTTGGTAATTAAACCTTGAAATGAAATGAAACATGAATGGAAGGAATGATAAATGAACAATGCTATGTTGCAACTCACCAAACCCCTTGAGTGGAGACCCTTAGAGGACTAAAATTTAACACATCTCTCTAAGGTCTTGATCTTTCATTAATGTCTTGATTGGATGCTTGATTTCATAGCTTGAATCTTGACTTGAATGCTTGAAACCTACATCACAATGTTAGCTCCAAAAACACGCATGAACACACATAAACTTTGAAATCATGATAGGATCTTGAATTTTGTTGTAGATGACTAATAAATATTCTCTTCAATGCTCCTGAGAATAATTTTTTCTCATGTGAAAGTTTCCCTCTTGCTAAATGTTTTGAATTGATAAAAAGACTAGGTATTTATAGGTATTTTTCTAATTTCCCAATGATTAAAATTCAAAAGTCAAAAATTGAAATTTAAATTTGAATCATAAGAATGCTGCCAAAAACATATTAAAAATTGGGGTCCTAAACTCAAGGGGGACCCATTCACCCTTGGGTGAATGGATCCTAGGCCCCAAACCTAAGACACGCCAATTTCAAGGAAATTTAATTAATTCTTGCAATTGTTTAATATAAGTTTCCCTTTCAGAAAACAGGATTAATTAGGATTTTAAATGCATAATTGGGCCAATTAGAGGCTTAATTAAATCCAATTAATTAAGGGACCCAAACATAGTGTGAAAATTTAAATGTGTACATTTTCCAACACTACACTAACAAATTACTATCATGTGCATCTTTAAAGTCATTCACACTTAGCTCATAGTGAGGTATTTTGTTTAGTGCTCATTTCCATATCCTAATGGAGTCATGATCTTTGATAAGACCTCTAGGTGTGATTATATAAATGCACCATAGGGACTATCCTCCAGGTACATAATATGTATTTGGTTGAATATTATCTTATGGACTATCCTCTTTACCATTTCACTGTCTTCTTAAGGACTATCCCACTTCATGCAAACCTCTCTTTCCCATGATCAACACCTTGAAATTGATTGTCGTACCTCCTTGAGATAATGTCCATGCACTCTTTAATACCCTTTTAGGTTATCCTCTTTTGAAAATTTTTGAGATGGAAATATGTCAAGTAGTTTACCATACTGCTTTGAAGACAATGAAGCCTTGACAAGATTTATGATGTTTTTAAATCCCTCTTGATTGGTCGGTCACTTATCTTTATGTATCTTTTAAATTCCATCATACTACCCTATCATTGTTATTAAAAATTATAATGCCCCCTTCATGGTTATGTCATGGACTATCATTGTTTACTTGAACAATCATGACTGTGATCTCCTTTTGGGCATCTATAGGAAAGTGGCATGCCTTACTTTGAAGTCCATTTCCTTAAATATTTGTTATCCACTCATTGCTCCTATCCTATAGCCTGGGGTCTCCTTTTTCTCTTTTCCCACTACATAGATTGAAGTATTGTATGCCAATGTACCATAGACTCCTTCCAATTTGGGCAATAGACTCCATTTTGTGAGAATGAATGATCAATAAAGAGTCAGATTTTGATACTACTCCCATTGACCCCAAAAATGGTTTCTTGTGGGGTTTTGATTCTCTTGGATGTTCCTTCAAAGAAGGAACTTCATCATCATCTTGAATCAAAGTAGCCTATGCCTTCAAATCCTCTAAATTTAAACTTTATGCAATTATCCCACAAATACATTAACTCTATCCTTTTATTATAATGATTTGCATCTTTTACATTGACTTTTCACATTATGATTGTGATCACTTGATCACATATTCATACTAAATCATGTTTATTAACTATCCTTTGTAAATATTTCTTCATTATTTCCCACTGTCACTCTTTACCTCTTAACACCATGGCCATAATGATTGTTACTATTTTTAGATAGAGGCTATTGTCACTATCATCACTATCTCTTATTTTTTGAAGACTTTTTTTGTATTATTTGAAAGGAAAAAGCAATAGTGCGGAAATGATTTCCTAATGCTAAAACCATAGTGGAGAAGTGAAAATACCAATTTTATAACTTTCATACACTTAAGATGCACACATACAAGATAACAAGAGTAACAGAAAAAAAAATACAAACAAAGAAGACAACAAATTTACGTGGGAAAACCCTTTCGAGAAAAAACCCACCACACCAAGAGCAATCACTTTTTATTATAGTAAAACATTTACATACAAAGTTAGCAAGCCTCTCCCAGACTTCCCTCTTTGTTACAATGCTTACTACAACATGCATGGAGAATAGACTCACCATCACCCCTTAGTGACTATTACAATACATTATACAGTTGCAAGTCTTACATGCATCATTCATCCAACCAACCAATCAAGGTGCCTTAATTATACACCTTCCTTCTGGCAGACAAATTTGATCTCCTCCTATCCAAGTCGCCCTGCAATGATGCATCGGGTCACCCTGAATTTAATTGTATTTTCCATAATTGGATCCTATCATCCACTGAAACACGTCTTGCAGTTCATGCATGCACCACATGAAACTTCGTCCAAAGAGTCATTGATAAATTGCCATGTGTTGCCTTGCCATTCATTCACCACTTCCTGTCAAGTCAGATCATTCAAACAAGCACTAAGCACCTCTTACCACGCCACCACAAGCAAGTCAAATGACCCTCGTGGTAGTGTGGTGTACCACACTACCACCCAGCTCAGACACAACCTCCATGGTCTGGCGGTACACATATCACACCATCGTGACTGAGCAAAGAGACCACCATGGTATGTCGGTAGGTGCTTGACCACTCATCCGCCACCTTCACTGCGACACCACCGAGCTTAGCTCAACTCTCCATGGTATGGAGGTAACTACCATACTAACCGTCATCGCTTATCATGCCATGGATGATGAGCCATTGCGGTGTGGCAGTAAACACTTTATCGCTAACTGCCATGGTCTACTGCGCCACCGTTCCAACCCCGAGCAACCCCTGTGGTACCAAGGTAAACATTAAACTGATTGCCCAGTCCATCGCACTACCACCAACGAAGGAGAGTGACATCATGGTATGGAGGTAACACCGTCCAACCGCGGACCAAGCAACAGAGGCTCGTGGTAAAGTGGTAAACTACGTAACCATGCCTCTATGAATTGTTCCCCATGGTAAAGTAGCAAAGGTCAAAGATAAAAGAAATCTGCCAAGTCTTTCTCAGAGGTACAAGCCAGAAGTTGAGGCACCTATTTCCAACAAGCTCCCACTTGACGAAGACTTACTGGCTTCCTCTAGACTTCAAATTTACTGACGATCATAGGCCCCAGGGCCCATCAAATTTGTACACCATCTGAACTTGTCCATGCTCACTGGCTTTGTCAATGCATATGCAACATTATTTAAGGTACTCACCTTTTTTAAACTAGCCTTTCCATCCTCCACCATGTCTCTAACAAAGTGATACTACACATCGATGTGCTTCATCCTGGCATGGAAGGTAGGATTATTTTCCAAACAAATGGCACCAACTGCCACAACAAATAGTAATTTTCCCTGCGATAAAATGAGTATCAAAACATAAATGACTCAGCCAAACAATTTCTTTGTAGGCATATGTTGCTGTCATGTATTCTTCTTCTATAGTGGACAAAGTGAATATAGCATGTTGCTTGCTCATACAGCTAATTGCATCACTATTCAACATGAAAGTATATCCACTGGTGGATCTTCTTCTATCAATGTCCCCTGCCTAATCAAAATCCACATATCCACAAATGTTGATAGTTCTCTGTGATGCAACCAAGTTTCCATGGTAACATAGAGCATATACTGAAGTACCCTTTAAATATCTAAACACTCTCTTCACAGCATCCCAATGTGTCCTTCCTGGATTTTCCATAAAACGACCAAGAACTCCCATTGCTTGGAAAATGTTTGGCCTTGTACATACCATTGCATACATTAAACTTCCAACAACACTTGCATAGGGCACCCTGGTCATGTCCTCCATCTCAATAGAAGATTTTGGACAATCTTCGATAGATAGTTTCATTCCTTGCAAGATTGGAACAACTAGATGCTTGCAATAATTCATACCAAATCTCTCCAGAACAATGTTAACATACTTACTCTGACTTACCCAAAGGTTTCTTCTCTTTCTATCTCTGGTTATTTCCATCCCCAAAATATACCCTACTGCACCCAAATCTTTCATTTCAAACTTTGCAGACAACTGAGATTTAAGATCAAAAATCATAGACTTACTATTTCCTATGAACAACATATCATCCACATACAAGGTAATAATAATAAGCACACGATCATTTTTAGATTTGTAATACACACAATGATCATATTTTGATCTCACAAATCCCATGGACAACACAAAGGTGTCAAAATTTTGGTGCCACATTCTAGGAGACTGATTCAAACCATACAAATATTTCTTTAATTTGCAGACCAAACTTTCTTTACCTTTTTCAAAGAAATGCTCAGGCTAGGACATATAAATTTCTTCTTCCATCTCTCCATGGAGAAATGTTGTCTTCACATCCATCTGCTCGATCTCTAAGTCATATGCTGCTACCAGTGACAAAAGAAATATGATAGATGTCATCTTTGCTACAGGGGAAAATATTTCTCCATAATCAATTCCCTCTTCCTAGGAATACCCCTTTACAACCAACCTCACTTTATACTTTTCAACACTTCCATCTAGACCAGTCTTCTTCTTAAAGACCCATTTACAGCCAACAGGATTTCGCCCTTCAGGAAAAGGTACCAAATCCCAGGTTTCTTTTTTCTTCAGTGATTCCATTTCTTCATTCATGGCTTCCAACCAAGAATTTGAATCAGACATGTTAATTGCCTCTTTTACAATCCTAGGCTCATCGGTTCTAGTAATCAAAGCATAGGCACAGTTTGAATCTAACAAAGAGAAACCATACCTATCAGGTTATCATCTTTCATGTGTAGACCTTCTTACTGGCTGAGGTTGTGGTTCTTCATCTTCAAAACTTTAAGAGCTTCTTGAACTCTCCTTAGTTTCAGTTACACCATGTAGTTCCTCTTTTTCTAGAGTCTGAGGAATTTTAACTACATCATTCTTCTTTTCCCTTTGTTTTGTCTCTAACTGTGGATCAATTGTTGAAGGTTTTAGCTCATGAAATATTACACTTTTGTTGTACAAAACCTTCTCAGTATCAAGATTCCAAAGCTTGTATCCCTTCACACCAACTCCATAGTCAATGAAGATACATTTAATAGCCTTGCTCTCTAACTTGGATCTCTTCTCATTTGGCACATATGCATATGCCTCATAGCTAAAGACATGAATATGTCTTAGAGAGGGCTTCTTACCGTACCAAGCTTCCAAAGTTGTTTTCTCTACAAGAGCAGAACAAGGTGAACGATTTACTAGGTAACATGTAGCCACAGCCTCAGCCCATAACTTTTTCTCTAGACCAGCACTACTCAACATACTTCTCGCTCTCTCCATTAACATTATGTTCAACCTTTCAACAACTCCATTCTATTGTGGAGTATAAGGTGTAGTTTTATGCCTTTTAATCCCATGGTCTTTATAGTATCTTTCAAAATCTGCAAAACAAAACTCACTGCCATTATCCATCCTCAAACATTTAATTTTCCTTCGAGTTTGATTCTCTACCAAGTTTTTAAACTCTTTAAAATGACTGAACGCTTATGATTTACTATTAAGGAAGTATACAAATGCCCTTCTCGAATAGTCATCAATAAAAGAAACATAATATCTAGACTTCGATAACAAAGAAACATTAACTGGACCAAACACATTAGAATGAACATAATCCAATACACCAGAAGATTTATGAGGACTCAAATAAAATGAAGCATGTTGTTGCTTTCCATAAATACAGTGTTCACAAAAATCTAACTCAAGGTTACAATCAAAAAGCCCTTCAACAAGATTTTTTATTTTTCAATATTTTTAAACCTTTCTCACCTATGTGACCGAGTCTATGATGCCACACCATGGTCTTCTCTTCTGGAAGTTTCACCTCCAAGGAATTTGCACCCAGAGGAGCTTCATCATCCTTCTCTACACGAGCAAATTTGCTTGACTTTATAGAGATGTTGTTACATTGAACAGCATGAGCATCCAGCTTGTACAGAGTGCTAGTACATACACCCTTAGCCAACACCATTGTGCCTCTAGCCATATTGCATCCTTTACTTGAGAAAGAAATTTCCACACCAGCATCATTCAACTTACTAATAGAAAGTAAGTTACGAGCCAATCATGGTATGTGTAGTACATCACCAATCCCTTTGATTCTTCTGTTAGGGAATTGTATTTTGACTCTTCCATGGCCAAAAATCTTTAGTGTTGAATCACTTTTTAGGTACACCTTTCCACCATCTTACTTTTTGTACTTAGTGAACCACTCTCTATGAGACATCATGTGAAAAGATGCACCTGAGTCAACCAGCTATACATCATCTGATGTCTGAGTTTCCAAGGCTATAATGAAGGAATCTGCATCACTCTGAGAAGATTCATTGTCTGAAGAGTTATACTTCTTCTTCTTCTCCTTACAATCCTTTTAGATATGGCTAGATTCCAACATTTCACCTTGGAATTTTTACCAGGAGACTTTGATCTCCCTTCAAATTTGGATTTAGACTTATTGTCTTTCTTCTTGCCTTTCTCCTTCAATCTACCTTGAACAACAAGGGCCTATTTGGCCATCTCTGAAGACTTCCTCCACATTTCTTCTGACAAGAGCGAGGCAACCACGTCTTCCATCTTGAAATTAGTGGTTGTACTTCCAATATCCCTTACAAGATGATCCCAAGTGTCATGTAAGGAACATAAAAAAAGCATGCAATGATCCTCCTCCTCTATTTTCACACCCACATATGCCAACTAAGCAACACTCATATTAAATGAGTTTAAATGGTCTGCAACAGATGCTCCTTCTTCCATCTGAAAGGAGTACAACTTTTTCCTCAAGAATAACTTATTCACCAGAGACTTTCCTTGATAAATATCACCAAGCTTCTTCCATAACGAAGTTGCAGACTTCTCCTCATGAACATTCAGGAGTACAAAATTGGCCAAACAAAGTCTTATCAGACCTCTCAATTTTCTATCTATGAGTTCCCTTTCTTCCTGCTTCATACCTTGTGGCATAGTTCGGGACACAACAACCCAGAGGTCTCTATCCACAAGCAAGTCTTCCATTTTGAGTTTCCATAACTCAAAGTTGTTGCCATTGAATTTTTCAATCTCTAATCTACTTGATATACTCTCCATCTCAAACAGAAGACACAGTAAATTGGTTCTTCCTTTGCAAGACTCCCATTGAAACAAAACTAGCACAAAAAACCAGCCCTACTAACAAGGATAACACAACTGGCTAGACTCTGATACCACTTGAAAGGAAAAAGAAACAGTGCGGAAACACTTTCCTAATGCTAAAACCACAAAGGAGAAGTGCAAAGACCAATTTTAAAACTTTCATACACTTAAGATGCACACATACAGGATAACAAGAGTAACAGAAAAAAAAAATATACAAACAAAGAAGGCAACAAATTTATGTGGGAAAACCCTTTCGAGAAAAAAACCCACCACACCAAGAGCAATCACTTTGTATTATAGTAAAAATTTTACATACAAATTTACCAGACCTCTCTCAAAATTCCCTCTTTGTTACAATTCTTACTACAACATACAAGGAGAACAGACTCACCATCACCCCTTAGTGACTATTACAATACATTAGACAGTTGCAAGTGTTAAATGCATCATTCATCCAACCAACCAATTAGGGTGCCTTAATTATACACCTTCCTTTTGACAGATGAATCTAATCTCCTCCTATCCAAGTCGCCCTATAATCACTCATCGGGCCGCCTTGCATTTAATTCTATTTTCCATAATTGGACCCTGCCATCCGCTGAAACACGTCTTGTAGTTAATGCATGCACCACTTCAAACTTCAACCAAATAGCCATTGACAACTCACCATGTGTCACCTTTCCATTCATTCACCACTTCATGTCGAGTCAGATCATTCAAAAAAGCACCGAGCACCTCTTACCACGCCACCATAGGCAAGTCAAACAACCCTCGTGGTAGTGCGGTGTACCGCACTACCACCCAGCTCAAACACAACCTCCACGGTCTGGAGGTACACATAACCTTACCACCACGACCAAGCAAAGAGATCGTCGTAGTATGGCAGTAGGTGCTTGACCACCCATTTGCCACCTTCACTACGCCACCACTGAGCTTAGCTCAACCCTCCATGGTATGGAGGTAACTATCATACTGACTGTCACGGCTTACCGCGCCACCGTGCCATGGTCAACAAGCCATCATAGTGTGGTGGTAAACACTTTATCACTAACTGCCACGGTCTACCATGCCAACCCCGAGCAACCCCTACGGTATCGAGGTAAACATTAAACTGACCGCCTAGTCCACCGCGCTACCACCAGCGAAGGAGAGTGACACCATCGTATGGCAGTAACACTACCCAACCACGGACCGAGCAACAGAGGCTCGCGGTAAAATGGTAAACTACACAATCACGCCTCTATGAACTATTCCCCGCAGTAAAGCGGTAAAGGTCAAAGATGAAAGAAATCCGCCAAGTCTTTCTTAGAGGTACAAGCTAGAAGTTGAGGCACCTGTTTCCAACATTATTCATGTTTGACAATTATCTATACCTTAATCTTAGCCTTCAACCTTCTACAAACATCTCTCCCCTCCTACATAGGTTGATTTTTCATAAGAAATGGGTTGTCAAGCTTGTGAGGAATTGTCATGAATAGTAGACATTAATTTTAGGTTTATATGTTGGATTTAAATTTTTCAATCTCTTGATATCTTGTACATTATTTTTCATTGTATTGTGTATGAACATCTATGTGTGTCTTTTATCCTTTATCCTCTATCCTCTAGGTTCTTTTCTAAGCATCTCATACTCTTTTTTCCCACCTTTTCCATGATTTTTTCATTATTCCCTACTTATAAGACTATGATATCTACATTTAACATGTGTCTACACCATCATGTAGGGATTCTTGGGTAGGATTCAAGAAAATCAATGTAGGAGGTGATAAAATAATAAAAAAAGAAATAAAAAAGACTCCAAGAATATAACATAATAAGATGAATAAAAAAAGAACAAATCTCATAAATGAATGCCCTAAAAACCCTTAGCTCTCATCTATCACTTACATGCCCTATGAAATTGAAAGGTAAATGCATAGTAAAGTGATGCATGAACTTTGATCTAGATAAGATAAATATGGCACCCCCTTAATCACAATACAAGGAGCGTGGCAAAAAAGAGAAAATAAAATTGGTTCCTCCATTATCTTCCATGTTTCCTTCCGCTTGATTAAGTCTTTATGAAGGTCTGCAAAATTGGTCTACACTTTTCTCTGCATCCTCATTTCCCTAGACTCTCTTCAATATCATTTCACCTAAGACCCTACATTTTCTCATTGCTACATGGGTCAAGGGAAACTAGATCAAAAACCTCCTCTTTTCATTGCTTGGTGCCTAAACTTATCCAAAAAAATTTATATCATTGCTTAAAGTTTTCCATTACAAGCTTTTCCACTTTTTTGTTTTTAAAAATTTATGAGATTTTAACATAGCTTTAAGAAATTGCCCCTTTTTTAAAAAAATGTCAACATATTTTGCAACCTTTGAAGGTGTTTTTTCTTTCTAAAACTCATAAGAATAATTTCCTTGCATATCCATTAGGAATAGGAGTCAAGAGAGTCTGAGACAAACTAAAAACCAAACTTGGATACTAGCTATTAAGACCTTGAAACCACTAACTAAACACCTAAATATAACCAAAACTTGATGTCCCCTAATGGGAAATAAAACTGTTCATCGACACTTAGAGGAATGACACCTAAAACTTTGTGCAACACTTATTATCAAGAAATAAAAATAACTTAATATGTACAAAGGACTGATCATACCTCAAAAAAAATGTTTGAGGTGAATCCCATTGACTGGGATTGGTATGTCTTCTCCATCTAGCTTAGACAAGTGAAAGGAATTATGTTGTTTGCACCCAAAAATTATGTTAGGCGCTCTCCAAAAGGAATAAAAGTTTATTTTTTTTCTAGGTATTATCTTAAGACCATCCCATTTGAGGACTACATCCCATTCTCTAAACACTCTAGGTGCTGATTTCTTATCAAATGACCATTTTACCTAATTTTTATGTAATTACATTGTCTTCATGGCCTTATCTCTAGTTTCTTCCAACTCTATCAACTATGCATATCTGATTATCATTAGGTCTTCTTCAAAAATTTCAAGATTATTTACCAACTCAAGAGCTTTGGAAGCTCAACTGACAAGGGTAGCATTGCTTCCTTTCCATTTACCATCATGTAGGGAGAGTTGCCAATTGATATTTTGGAAGTGACTCTATCCACCCATAGTGCAAATTTTAACTTGGTATGCCAATTAGTTGTGTTTCATGGTCCTTTTGATGATCTTTATTAAGTTCTTGTTTGTTGACTCACCCAAGCCATTACCTTGAGGGTAGTAGTTTGAAGAAGTATTCAAGTAGATACCATTCCTAAAATCCCACTTGATTAACCTTGTATCAACAAAATCCAAAGCATTATTAGATATAATGGAGCTTGGAACAATAAACCTCATCATCAAGTCGTCATAGAAGTTGAGAACAACACTTTCACTAGCTTCCTTTAGAGTTGTAGCTTTAGTCCATCTAGTGAAATAGTTAGTAGCTATTAGTATCCACTTGTGACCAACACTAGAAGGTGGATTAATGGCTCTAGTGAAGTCAATACCCCACTTCATGAAATGTTTCTCAACTTGAATAGGTTGCACAAAGGGATGCTAGCTTTTCCTTACCTGAAAATAGTGCACATTTCTTGCACTTTCTTATCCATGAATGAGAATCTTTGAATAAACTAGCCTAATAATAGCTTTCCCTCATTATTTTACATGTTTTAGTTCTTGGTGCTAAGTGACCACTAGTTGTCCCATCATGAAACTCTTGCAATACTTGCTTAGTTTGGTTAGTATCAATAAACCTAAGTAAGCTACCCTTGTAATCCTTTCTAAAAAGAAAGTCATTTAAAACCACATAAGGAATGGATTTCAGCATAAAGTATATTTTCTTAGCTTTATTTGTGTTAAGATTACATTCACCTATTTGTGAAAAATGGACCATGTCATCCACCCAACTTGAAGGTGCATTGGTTACAACTGTTTGTGAGTCATCTTGGTGAACCAAAACAACTTCCTTGTTTTGATTCTTGGAAAATTCCATTCCTTCAACTAGCTATTCACATAGACCTTTACCTCTTACTAGTTTAGTAACCTTGATTTCTACATCATATTCCATGACCCTGGTGATCCAACCAACTCTCTTTTCACTCAAATCCTTAGACAACAATAACTCCTTTACACTTGGGTGAAAAACCATTAGATACAACTTGTTCAAAATCAAATGTCTAAAATTTAATAGACTTCTAATAACAACAAATATGTTTTTCAACAAAATGATACCTTTTCTCATATCCTTCTAAGACTTGACTGAAAAAGTTTATTGGCTACTCCAAGTCTTCTTCATTTTTCTACAAAATGGTATCAATGTTTCCATCATCATACAACATCGAGTGTTTAGAAAAATCAAGATTTACAAGTGTCGGTGTTGTTGCTAAAGCCTCTTTGATGCTTTCAAAACTAGCCTTCCCTTCTCTTGACTAGATGAAAGGTATGTTTTTCTTAAACATGGATGTTAGGGGATTCAAAATATTAGTAACATCAGGTATAAACCTCCTAACAAAATTGATTCTTCCAAGGAAACTTTGCAAACCTTTTTATGGTTGGGTAGAGGTAAGGCCAAAATGGCACTCACCATTTCAGGATCAATGGTCACACCATGTTTTAACACCACATGGAAAATTAACTTACCCTCATGAACAACAAGAATACACCTTTTTGGATTGAGTGATATGTCAAACTATCTACACCTTTCAAAAATCTACCTTAAGTGAATGAAATGTTACTTTGCATCCTTTGAGAAAATAGTGCTATCATCCAAGTATACAAGGACAATCTTCTTCATGAGGCCTTGAAAAGCCATATCCATGACCCTTTGAAAGCTTTCCCCAACATTGGACAATCCAAAAAGCATCTTCTTGTAAGCTATGGTTTTGCCTTCTATAATGAAGGTTGTTTTGAATTGGTGTTCTTCCTTCACTAAGACATGGTTATAACCATAAACCCCATCTAGCAATCAAAATATCTTAGAACATGAAATAACTTGTAAGATTTGCTCCATAGATGGCAACGGGTAGTGGTCCTTCAATGAGGCTCTATTTAAGTCTTTAAAATCCACATAAATTTTAATTTATCCACTCTTAATTCCTAACAAGGACAATATTTGAAACCCGAGATGTATGCTTTATGGGGAAAATGATACTACCCTCTAATAATTTGTTCTACTCTTTCTTCATTAGGTGTTCAGCCTTTGAATTTAGAGGTCTTTGTTTTTGTCTTACTAATTTGGCATTTGGTTTAGTTTCAATGGTGTTTTGTGCTAATGTTGGGTCAAATCCTTTTAAATCATGATATTCCCAAGAAAAAATATCATTTTTTTTCTTAACAAAGTGAAACAAAAGCTTTCTTTTCATTGCACTAGTAGAATTTGGCAAATAAATGACTACGTGACTAAAACTTTTAGTCGCAACAACTAAAAATGACTAAATTCTACTCAGTTTTTGCAACACAACTATAAATGACTAATTTGATCGTCGAGTAAAAGACACAACTAAATAATTAGTCACACAAATAGAAATTAGACAATATGATATTAAAGTGGATAATTAAAATATATATTTCGAATTGAGGGAGTGGGTTGTATTATAATAAAAATATATTATACAATACAATATATTATATATTATTATATAATATAATATAATACATATTATATAATATTATAATATTTATATTGTATAATATTATATTATTATATATATAATATAATATAATATAATATTATTATATATATAATATATATATTATATTATATATTATGTAATATAATATTATAGTATATATTATATAATATTATATTGTAATATAATATAATATTATAATACAATATTATATTATATAATATTATATTATGATATTGTATTATATAATATTATAATTTATTGGGGGCAATAAACGAGAGTTTTATTGTTGTCTAATTTATTTACTTAGAAATCTAATTTTGAAATCCTCTAGTAGGAAACAAACCCTAATCCTCTTTAGGGGGTGGGAAACATCAATAACAAATTAATAAACCCTAATCCTCTACAAAATGAATGGATGTTGGTGGCACTGCAAGCAGGGAGCGAAATTGGAGAAGTGAAAGGTGAATACCAACGAGGAAGAGTTTGGAGGAGATGAAACCAATAGTGGTGGGGAAAGCAACAAAAAACAATGAAAAAAAAATAGGAAAAGGATTGCATAATGTAAAAACCTAAATGTGCTCATTATCGGATCTTGGCCATAATTTCATTTTAATAAGCATACTCTAAAACCCTTGTTGAAACCTTATTTTCAAGTTGCAGCTCACCAAATTTATATTCTGATCAACATCCCTAGATCATTTGTTGGTCAACTACTGCAAGTGTTTTTCTCTGACCGGGGGTCTATAGTAGTCATTGTTGTAGCTTGTCATGGTCTTGAGAGGGTGTATGTACTCACTGCCTACAAGGTCGAAAAGAGTTAATGAAGGTGAGCTTGAGTGTCACCCGGTTAAGTGGAGGAAGTTAGAACAATCTCCTCTAGTTGGGCCTTCTCCTCCCTAAGGGCTAAGGTGGTGCTCTCTTTATCTTGAACCAATACCAAGGAGGAAGAGTTTGGAGGGGTGAATCCCATATGAAAGAAGCAAAGACAGTGCAACTCACCAATTTTTTATTTTGATCAACATCCCTAGGTCATTTGTCGGTCAACTGCTGCAAGTTTTTTGCTCCGACCGGGGGTCTATAGTGGTCATTGTTGTAGCTTGTCGTGATCCTAAGAGGGTGTATGTACTCGCTACCTATAGGGTTAGAAATAGTTAATGAAGGTAGGCTTGAGTGTCGCCCGGTTAAGTGGAGGAAGTTAGAACAATCTCCTCTAGTTGGGCCTTCTCCTCCTCGAGGGCTAAGGTGGTGCTCTCTTTCTCTTGAACCAATACCAAGGAGGAAGAGTTTGGAGGGGAAAATTCCATATGAAAGAAGCAGAGGTAGAGACAAGGTGCACAAACTTCTTGATAGGATACCTCGAAGAAATGTGGTCTCATGGAATGCATTAATTGTAGGATATGCACAAAATGGTTTTATTGAAAAGGGATTTCGAAACTCTAATTTTTCATTCTTGATCATGCATTTTAATTTATCCCTCTTTTTACTATTACACACTTGTTTAAGATCACTTAGGCTGAACACCATAGATCAGGGAGGTTGATCTAATGGTCAAAATGGAAACTAAAGTGAAGATTCTATACACAGGTGAGAGCTAAAAATAAATCATGTTGTGAGGATATTATGATTTTCACACAATCCTCCCTTGCTCTCTATACAAGTTTGGCCCACTAGGAAGGACAAGGGATGGATTTTCTATAGTCGCCTTATCATTGATAGGCTCACCCATGCATAGATTTGAATTTCATATATTCTTTGCTTTATTTATTTATCTATTTATGTATCATAAGAATTTACTTGTAAACTAGATAGAAATTTTATATACAATGGTTCTGCAATACGAGGGTTGGTATCATTTAAAAGTTCATAGTATAATTTATAAAGACAATTTTTGTTTCAAAGGGTCTAATGTATATTGGTTGTATGCAGTTATGAAACTATGTTTGATGGTTTTCTAGTTATGATAGTATTTGAAAATAGTTGCAAATATGGGTTGTGTGATCAACCACCATGAACACAATATAAGTTTGATGAACTTCAATCTAGGGCTTCTTTATCACTATGAAAAAGTGATGAGCACAGTCTTAAGTGTTAAAAAAATGATTTTTTTTTGAGTTCCAAATCTAATTGAAATACTCAAGAAATGAAGTACAAATGAAATGCTTTGATACAAATTCACTGTTTAATAGTGCATGAGCTAAGATGGATGTTTTTTTGAATAAGGAGAAACATATTTTATAGTATTCATTGTGTTGTAGGTGGAGAAGTAAAGGTTCTTGAGTTTCAAATCCAAATGAAACTTTCAAGAAAAGAAATTCATTGATACAAAGTGATTCTTTATTTTTATGCCTTTTTGAATTCTTCAATTCTTCAATAAATGTTGTAAAACAGTCAGTGAGACAAGTTGTCAATGAGGCACATCATTTATATGTTTTGACTTGCCAATGAGGTTGTAACCAGTGAGGTTTGGATTGCCAGTGAGGCTTAATGAAGTAAATTTTTAGAGTGGTTTTTTCTCCCTGTACAAGGTTTTCCACTCATAAATACTATGTTGTGGCTCCTCTTGATTTGTGATGTGTTTGTGTTTGATCAATCATATTTTTTCAAGTATTTTGGTTTTCATTTCATGGTGCTTATTTAAAAATTTGAATATCTATGATACTTGAATTTTATATGCATAAATTTGTGAGGATTTATTAAGTTATATTTGATTTGTAACTTGAATCACTGATTCATCCAAATAAATGACTCAACCATGAATAAATAAAAAACTATCATGAATAAAATAAATGACTACCATGACTAAATAAATAACAATCATGAATAAAATAAATGACTACCATGACTAAATAAATGACTACAATGAGTAAATAAATGACTACCATGACTAAAATAAATGACTACCATGACTAAATAAATGACTACAATGTGTTTGTGTCTGATCAATCATATTTGTTCAAGAGTTTTGGTCTTCATTTCATGGTGCTTCTTTCAACATTTGAATATATATGATACTTGAATTTTATATGCATAAATTTGTGAGGATTTATTAAGTTAGATTTGATTTGTAACTTGAATCACCGATTCACCCAAATAAATGACTAAACCATGACTAAATAAATAACTATCATGAAAAAAAAAATGACTACCATGACTAAATAAATGACTACAATGACTAAATAAATGACTACCATGACTAAAATAAATGACTACCATGACTAAATAAATGACTACCATGACTAAAATAAATGACTACCATGACTAAATAAATGACTACCATGAATAAATAAATAACTACCATGAATAAATAAACAACTACCATGACTAAATAAATGACTACCATGACTAAATAAATGACCAATTAACAACAATCAATGACTAAATTAATGACTAAATATACTACCAAATTGATCAATCAAAACAACTAATAAATGACTAAAAATTGTTTATTCATGAATTTGGTTGCGTTATAAATGATTGGCGATAAAATACTAATGGTCACATGACCAAGCTTAGTCACATGTATGCAATTTTTAGTATTTTTTAGTCATTTATTGTTGTTTTTGTACTAGTGTTGTCAGTGCATACCTTTTCAATCTTGAGGATTTTGTCCTTGAAAATTTCAATATTTTCAAAATGTCCTTGTTTCACCATGATGTCGATTTTCTCTTTAATTTATTGGTCATCAACATTAAACATAGATTCCAAGGTGAAAAATCCTTTAGGTAGCTTGTTGGACCTAGACTGTATAATCGGATCATTATAATGTTGTTGTAACTTCTCTTGGTTATTGATTGAAAATTTAGCCTCTTTAACCAAGAAAATCAAAATATGCTCATCACTATCAAAGACTTGCTAAAAAACATTATTTTCATGTATATAAGGCCTAACAACTACCTTGAAATAGTGTTGTGATTTACCTTTTTTTATTTCACTTGGAACATTGTATTGTGCATCTATGGCAACCAAATTATTTGCATGCTTGTTTTGATTTTTAGGTATGGACAACAAGTTAAAAGCCTAAAAATACTTGATAATGTCCCATACCCTATGCTTATATGAATCTAATCAATCTTTCTTAGTGACATGGAGGCCTCTTACTTGATTTACAATTAATTCACTATCCCCATAGACTTGCAAGAAATTGATTTTATTCTTTCTTGCCCATTCTAACCCACAAATTAGTGCTTCATACTTAGCTATGTTCTTGGTACAATTGAAGCAAAATCTAAAAGAAGAATAGTATTTCTCTTCTTGAGGAGATGAAAGTATTGCACCACCCCAACACCATTTTTACTCCTAGAGCCATCAAAATATAACTTCCAACACTCATTGAGATACTATTATTAATCCTTCATGAGGTTTGCTATGATAAGATCTTGCTCATGAATCATGTACACTCAAAATCCCCTTTCTTACAACTTCTCTTATGAAGAATCATCATTGTTTTCAACTTCCCACTCATATAAAAGTATGTTAGACCTATGCATTCTATAGGATTATTTGTCTCTTGGACAACAGGCTATTCCTCTTCTTCATGTATGGTGAAATTTGCATTGGTAGTGTTGTCATAGGATTTCACCCTAACAAGTGTAAAGATTAGCTATCTTGTGAAACATGGGATCATCTTCAAGTTGTCCAAGTCACTTATGGAAAATATGAACCTCTAGTGAGGGTCGATTCCCTTGATTGACCTCCTATATACTACTTCTTTGACCAGGAAAAGTGATAGAAGAGAGATAGAACTAAAAATACTAATCCTAGGAGGTGATGCACCAAAAAAGATGAGACTTATACTTACTATTTCAACACATAAAATCTCAATTAGTCACCTAGTTCTTCAAACAACTCAATGATTTACATTCTCATGCATTATTATTTCATAAGGTCAATTGCTTACAACTTTAAAAGGAAAACTAAGAATATTATCAAAACCAAAATCCTAGCTTTCATGACACAACTTATCCTTGCATAAAACATAGATCTTCTACTTAAAGGTGTTGGAATGAGACAACATATTTGAGGAATAATTATTAATCACAAAAAAATGCATCAATCATCCATGCACACACAATAGAACAAATATTGAGAAGGTAAAATCTATAACGCCCTCCTCTAAAAAAACTCAACATAATATCAAAATTTAAGAGATATTAGTAAAGTATTAACTATTATTTAATCTAAAATACTCATAATTGTAAACATATGATAAGAAAGTAATGATACATTGCTCATTATATCTATTCAAAAAAATTATATCATTGATTAGAAGGTTTTAATAAGGTAGAGACTAATTTAAAAACCATAAATTATTCTCAAATTTTAGAAAGTGTTATTATTGTGAATTACAATGTCTCCCAACAAAGAGCTATTATTTACTAAATCCAATTACATCTTGTTATTTTTAAATAATCTAATGTTAGTATTTGATTGATTCTACCAAGAATAGGACACTGCTATTAGAATACATACAAAATGTTTATGCTATCTATCTTAGTGAATAGACTACAAGATCTTTCTAATAAAACCACACAGAAAAAAGTATGTAACCAATTCGATAGAGAAGTAAAGAAACTTGATATAAAGAAAGATAAATTTACAATAAATCACAAGGAACTATATGATAATAGAGATGTTTGACCATCAAGGATTAAAAAGAAGAAATAGTAACAATATTTAGAATTATATTCAATAGTTGGCATATAAAACAACTATATGATGTAAATGGGTCTTATATGGCCACTCGACAGGCTTATGAGACAACTAAAAAATATAAAGCTATATTGATGGAAAAGAGGCATGCATAGAAAGATGGTATAACTATGACTATGGAGCAAGAATCCCTCAAGTGATCTAACAATCAGGTTAACAGTGTATATGCAGATAAGTTTATCTACTTAATTATACATTCATCCACTTGAATCGATGCACACAAGGATTAGCTTTAAATTGGTGTTAACCATTAAGTAACGTTGCCAAAACCAAAACTAATAAAAAGAGTGCACTAAGATCTATCACAAGGCATTTCAGAACAAATATGCCTCAACTAATGGTATGTTACAACTAAGAAAATATTACTTGAGAATAATAATTCAAATTGCAGATAGTATCAAGCATATAAGTGATTACTTATAGTTGATTACTTAAGAAATGTTGTAGGGCATTTAATGAAACACAACAATTGTCAAAAAAATTAAAAGAACAAAATGCAAAAACAGAGTTGTTGCTCTGTTTCCCAATCAGCTGGGAATACACAAACTCAAAACGTGGAAGCACAAAGAGACATGCAACATTATCTTTCTATTCAATAACTGGAAATGAAAATACAAAATAAACTTAAACTTAGAAAATAAACCTAAGACTACATATTACAATTTATGGGAGCGCGGCTCAACCAAACTGACAAACTTCAAGAGCTCCTGGGAGCTCACTGTTAGGAGCTACACATAGCTCAACCTGGAGCAATCACTGCTCACATACAAACTAATGCAGTTGTTGTTGTTCAAGAGCTACTGGGAGCTCACACAAAAAATTCTTCTTCATAGTCTACTGCTGCAACAAACTCCTTCTTGCAATTGATAGAACATTTTGCCTTCATTCCTTTTGTCTAAATAAAACATTCCCTCCTAAATTTTGAATTCACCTACCAAAATAAATTCTACTGAAGACTTGAGTTGCACATCAGGAGCAAGTGGAAAGGAAATCCCCAAAATAATCTTCCAGCTGCAAATAGAAAATGCTCTGACAGGTAGGTGGCAACGACAAGATTCTCAGGGACAATAAATTTCTAACAATAAATAATAATAGAAATGCATGGATCCTCATATCAAATACAAAAAACCTCCTAAAGGAAAAAATGGTAACACAGGGGAAACAACAAGAATACTAGCCAAACACAATGACTCATACAAAAAACCCAGTTTCGTAGCAAACTCTATTTAAGCTATTTATGTGCATTAAAAGATATCTCCTAGCGATTAATAGATGGAAACAATAATGTAGAGTTTTTTACATGTTGAGATCGAAGAATGTTTGACCGATTGCATTAAGGAAAAAGAAAAATATTAAGCATATAAAATGTGGACAATCGCTTGACATTCGAAGTACACAAAAAATAAACAATGGAGGTCACATTTATACACCCTTGTGGATTTATTAAATTCATAATGAGTTCGTTATAGCAACACAATCCAAGAATCATGCTTCATCGCCTGATTTTGCTATTCCTGAGCAACTGAGATGCATGCAAGGTCGTGAGGTAAGATTGTTTCCACTGGCAGGAGAATGTTTTAAGAGGCGTTATCCATGAACAAAATTTAGGCAGCTTTTAATTATAGGGAGAAGGATAATTCTACTTACAAATCATTGATAACTGCAACTTAAATACAACACATGAACATAGATTAATATCATGGAAAAAAATACGTGTATACATACATATATATATATATATATCTAATTTTAAATGCATATCACGAGACCTCGCTAAATTCTCTAAGATTAAATGAAACGATACAGATTTTGAGGGGTAAATAAATTTTTAAACTAGGAATACAATCCAAAAAAAATCTATAAAAGTCCGATTATATCTATTGTTAAATAAGAATGTTGAAATCACATGACTCACAAAATCTAGTCAATTAATAATTAACTTTACGCCTGGGTAAACTAAGTCTCCATTTGAGAAATGAGTTCAAAACAAGATATCCTCAAGATCTACTTATTTTCTATTCAGAGAACTATAGCTCAATAGTTAGAATTGTTTCTAAATGATATCAAAACAATCCTCCAAAAGCTTGAAGAAGGTATTGTGTGCACTTTTATGGGTTCATAAAATGTTTATATTAAATATACTAATTCTATAGTATTCCCACGCTATAAGAGAAGCTTAAAGGGATGTTGAAGATACATTATAATAGATGCACGATACCAAGCAATGAATAAACAAGAAAGAACTACATAATGGAAAACAAAGGGGTTACCAAAAGTTAAAGTTGAGTTTCCAATATTGGATTTCTTTCCTTATAAATTCTACTCAGTAGTGAATAAAAACTATAGAATATGATAAATGAGCGGTTATACAACCCAAAATTATATAAATAACCCATAGTTGTTGTGGTTTCAAAGAAAAGGACTAGAGTAGAGGTAAATGCCATGTTAACACTATAGGGAAAATGGTTTCATTACGGAGGTCCAAAACATAATGCAAAGGCAAAGGAAACTACACAAAGGCAAAGAAAACTATGAGATAGTAACACAATATAACAAGAGTTAATAACAATTATATTTGAATTTAAAGAAAGAATAAAAACAACGACAGTGGTAGTAATTGATCATGGTTGACCCATAGTCGATTGGACAACAGAGACAACATCATGACCGAAATGGACGACTTGAAACATATCAAATTTTCATGATAAAATTGTGAACCATATGTTAGCATACACAACAAATTCATAGGAGAGTGGTTATTGTTGTTTTGTAGAGATTATCATTATAGAATTGAAATCACATTCTTCAGACAATATGTATTGAAACAAAATCTTAAAAAATTATTGTCATTTGTTTACTCATTAACTTGTATTTTTATGTTATAGGTGGTTGTTCTAATATCTACAAATATTGAAATGGAAATAAGAAGCTTACTAGTCTCGTTAAATTTTAATACATCTAAAAAAATATTTTTGTAGACACTGAAAAATGTCCTAAATGATAGCATGCACTCAAAATAGATACTAACATCATTTCCTCTTTAAACCCATCCTCTTTTCGCTTGTTTAATTAAATAAACCTAATTATTTAATTAAATGCCTCATTTTCACCTATTAATCTAATTAACCTAATTGGGTTAATTCACCTCCTTTCACGCTAACAATTTCATCTCATTAAATTAAATAAATCAAATTATTTAATTTAATTTCCTAAATCATCTTATTTAATTAAATAAACCTAAGTTATTTAATTAAATATCATTTCACATTTCCCCCTTTCCTTAAATCATTTAATTTAATGAAAATCCCTTTATTCCTCCAAATCCCCTAATTGTGTGATTAAACCTTGTTTAATTAACAATTAAACAAATTTTCCTCTAAAAGGGGAATATTCATATGGAATATTCTTTATCTCCTTTTTTTTGCACAATTAAATATTTCTTTTAATTTGCAAAATATCTTTATCCTTGCCCATAAAAGGATTATTCTCTCTCCTCCAATCATTTAAGAAAGGGATATTCTCACTTGGCTTCAATTGCAAGCTATCTTTTCACCTCTTGAGCAAGTCACCTTGTGACTTGTGTGTGCAAGTCAAAAGTGTGTTTGTTTGAAACAAATGTGAGGCCTTGATTAATTCTCATCTTGCATTCTCACCCATTGATGAGAATCCATGATCCATGCCTCTTCTTCCTTTCATCCTTGACTGTTGATTAATCTTTTCAATCTAAACCCTTCATTTCTCATTTGCTCTTTTATAAATAGAACCCTATTTGGAGACAAATGGATCCATCTTTCAATTGCAAACTTATGCTATTGAATTAACTTGCATCCACACTCCCACTTTACTCACTTTTATCTTTTTTTAGTTCATTTTTAGTTGCATATCAACTTTAAGCTTCCACTAATGGCTTCCATGCATCCATCTTAACTTGTTTATAAATTAGGATTTCCATCTTTTAGCTTAGAATAGCTTAGAAATTGCATAGTTAAATCATTTTTAGCATAAAATCATGTTTAATTAGCTTGCATCATGTTCATTTTAGCATAAATAAGGTTTTCATCCATTTATCATAATGGTTTCATCGATTCTCTTCCATAGAATCGACTAAAATAGGCTTACTGATCATGGGATGGGAAAGGGTTGTTGTTCCACATCAACACAACACCAATTCCAAAATGGGATGTTTCAAATAGGTTAGAGTAGGAATTTAACTATTTTTGTAGTTTACCATTTTTAGTTTCAATAAATGCTTAGTTTAACTTTTCAATTTGAATGATCTTGTTTGGTAGATTGAGGTTTAGTGGACCAATTGTGCTTCGATTCATCATGGACCAAGTGTAATCGACCCACTCTGACGATCCTTGTTTCACATTCTGGTGTTAGGAGGGAAAATCGACAATTTAATCAAATTTTAGCTCGAATTTCATTCATTTTTTTGTTGCAAGTTACAGCGACGCCCAGATTACAAAAAATGACACTTTTTTGAAGAACGTTGCCATATAGCAATGCTATTACAATTTGAAACACCGACGCCAATTAAATACACTACCGCTAATTTAAATATGGTGACATCAATTTAATATAGAGGTATCAAAAAATTTAAACAATGAAGCTCCCAGAGTTCAAATTACTATGCTCCCAAATCTCGTTGCTATCGTGTTTTATGTTTTTATTGCAAAGCGACACACATTTTCACCAGAGCGACGCCAAAAATTCAAATCATGATGCTATCATGTACAACGACGCCCAAATATAGTAAGAAGTTTTATGATCATTTTTTTGACGTGTGCTTTAATTTCCTTGATTTATCTGATCACTAATCCACTTCTAACTATGTTCTGGTTGTTAGACTAACATGGTTTTGCAGGTTGAATGACATGGAGCTAAAGTGATGAAAGCATTCTTATCTTGAAATTCTATGATTGTAACAAGCGTTTAACACTTTGGGGTGATTATAACCCAAATTTTCATGATTTCTACTTTATGCTTTAGGACCTCATTAAATTTCAATTGGGTTTAAAATGAACGCTCAAATGGGACTAAAATTGAACCTTCATTTCATCATCTTATTTTGGGTTTAAAATTGAACAAGACAACTTCATATTTCATTCGGTGTTTAAAAAAAACTCATCACTACTTTGAGGTGGTAAAATACACAATTGTTTGTTGTGTCTTAATTTACAACGTTGTTATTGGATGTGTATGCAATTCTCTCATGCCATTTGGTGACCTTGAGAAATAGAAACATTCCCTAACACTTTGGAAATCACTTACATCTTTCAATTTGGATTAAAATTGGACCCCTTTGCAAGTGTGACAAAAATATGTGGCATGTGTTATCTCTTTGTTCATGCAAGAAAATATGATCTAACTATAGAAAAAATTCCTTGCTATTGTTCATCTTTAGATGGCCTTCCTCCTCACTTCAAAAGGAGGGAACGACCCAAGCGGTAACAAACTAAATCCAAGTTCTTCTGAACCACAATATAAATGTGTGGTTGTAATGAAAATTGTGATCAATGGGATGTGGTACATAATAGCTCTCCCCCAGTATCTTTATGATGTGTAAATCCCTTGTTCTAAGGGTTGGGAGACCTCTTGAGGGAGTTTATCATTGCACCCACTAAACTAGAAGCCTTTATTACGAACTTGTGTTTAGAATCCAAAAGCCTTGATACTTGTTGGTGCAAGAACGATCGTTCTGAAGCTGTCCCACATTCTTACTATTCAATTGTAGAAACAAGAAAATCCTATTGATCTTCAAATTTTAAGGATTTTCAGATTTGGTGGTCCCAAGAAGTGTGTTTCATGGAGGGGAGCCAGTGTTTCCAAATCTCTAACTATTCACATTGTTTAGTGTTTGGATAAATCCAAGGGGTAATTCAACAAGGATAGCCATTTCAAACCTAGGATTGTAAATGATTGTGAGTCAGTTTGATACATTACTTGGTTTCAAAATGTTACAAAAAAAACATTCACTATCTTCCTCAAAATTTCACACACTTTGGTTTAAATATGAATTCCTTGTGATTTAGTCTTGATATTACTGATCGTCCTAAGGGTTTCTATCCTTAGTGATTTCTAAATATCTTGACTTAATCTCGACCCATATTTCCCAAAGATAGTATAGGAAATTATGGATCTAATCTCATGATTTTCATGAAATGGACATTGTGAAAGTTATGATGTTTTTGACATAAACATTTAGTTTGAAAACATAATCTTTACAAGTGTTTGTAAAATAAATTTGCTTAAGCAAGATAAACTTGACACAATTGAACCCCACATGACCATTTGGAGACTGATCGCTCTCGTTTAACAACCCGACCTTATAAGTGTTATCATTCAACCAAACTTTGAATTCATTGAGGGAGAACAAATAAATATTATCAGCAATTTGAGAAGCTTTACTTTTGAAACCAAGGAAACATCTACTCAGTGGAGAATTGATGCAACCATCTTAGATAAAGAGGAACAAAGAGTTGATATTTTAGCTAGAAGGCCCATATTACTACCTCTCACATGGCAATAAATATCTTCTTCTTGTTTGATGATCTCACACAAAATAAAAATCCCCAAAATAAGATCTACAGGTCATCATTTTAAGCTCAAAAATCTTAAACCAAAAGCTCTCAAGAAACACCTTTTAGCACTTCACAAGAATAGAGACAAGTTGGTAGCAAACTTCTACAAACACGCTTCAAGATATAGTCTAGAATTATATGCATTTTTTTGGAGTTAAAATCCTAATATTTATCACGATACTGAGCTTCTCTAAATGGTCTATCACACAATCAAAATTCATGAAGTAATACCTACATCCCATCATCATAGACATAGACATCGTAATTCAAATTTTGGCAAGAAGTGGGTTGTAATACTTTACCGCAATCATAACCGCGTGTTAAGAAACTACTATGCTTGAGCTAGGAGGAGGCGAAAAGGTTTAAACATCCTCATCTATCTATTGGTATGTGGTGACTGATCATGTTATATTGTACACTCTTCATGTATCCTCATCGAGGTCACCAAAAAAGAAAAAACAACTTTGTAGAACCCTAATTCTGGAATCTTTCAAAAAGAACTTGTAATAAGCAATTGGGATGTGAGTTGCAATGAGGCATTATTCGTAACATTGTAATATGTTTTTCACTGAATAATAAAATCATTGGATGGTTATGGATTTGTGGATGTAGCCTAGATTGGGTGAACCACATTAAATTCTTTGTGTTGTCTTGTTTCTACTATAATTTTTATGTGTGTTTTATTTCTCTATTTTATTGATCAAATTTGCATTTAACTATTAGATATATGCCTTCTAACCCTAACAAGTGGTATCAGAGCAAGGTTGTGTTTGGTTATCCTCTACAAGAAGGTTGCATGGTTGAGTGGGAGTCTCACTATTGAGTGGGAGCAATGGCAGATGAGGGTAAGTTGAATGTTGAGAAGTTCAATGGGTAGAATTATTAGTTATAGAAGATGCAGATGGAGGACTACCTCTATTAGAAGGATTTATGGTGGCCATTAGAAGGGAAAACCAAGAAACCCTCAACAATTTATGATGAGGACTAGGATATTTTGGATAGAAAGGAACTTGACAGTATTCATTTATGCTAGCACAATCGGTGGCGTTTAATATTACAATAGCAAAGACAACTCTAGAGTTGATGGAAACCCTGGAAAAGTTATATGAAAATCCTTCTGCTTCGAATAAGGTATTTCTTATGAAGCATTTATTTAATATGAAAATGGTAGAAGGTGGGTCATTTTATGATCATTTAAATGAGTTTAATATGGTATCATTCTATTAACTTTTGTAAATGTAAAATTTGATGAAAAAGTTAGGGCTCTTTTGATTCTATGTTCTTTGCTTGAAGGTTGGAATAACTTGGTAATGTTTGTTAGCAATTCTATTTCTGGTTCAAATACATTGAAATTTGATGATGTTGTTGGTGTTGGTATGTGGCGATTGATCATGCTATACTATACACTCTTCATGTATCCACGCTAGGGTCTAGGGCTAGGTTGGGTCCCGGATGGAGGTTCGGGGGCGGCAACCCCCAAGAAAAAAAAATTTCACCTTTTTTCACTTCGTCACCGAAAAAGAAAAAGGCCAACTTTGTAAACATTAATTTTTGGAAGCTTCCAAAATCTTGTTATAAATGGTTGGGATGGGGAGTTGTAGTATGGCATTATTCACGATATTGTAATATGTTTTCCACTAGATAATAAAATCATTGGATGGCTATGGTTTTGTGGATGTAGCCCAAATTGGGTGAACCACGTTAAATTCCTTGTGTTTTCTTGTTTCTACTATAATTTTTTTTTGTGTTCTATTACTCTATTTTATTGTTCAAATTTGCATTTAACTTGTTAGATATCTACCTTCTAACCCTAACAAGTGGTATCAGAGCGGGTTGTTTTCAGTTATCCTCTATAGGAAGGTCTCACAGTTGAGTGGGAGTCTCACGACTAAGTGGGATAAATGGCAGACGAGGGTAAGTTGAAGGTTGAGAATTTCAATGGGAAGAAATATCAGTTATGGAAGATGCAGATGGAGGACTACCTCTATCAAAAGGATTTATGGTGGCCAATGGAAGGGAAAAGCAAGAAACCCTCGGCTATGTCTGATGAGGATTGGGATATTTTGGACATAAAGGCACTTGGCAGTATTCATTTATTCCTAGCACAATTGGTGGCATTCAATATTACAAAAGCAAAGGCAACTCAAGAGTTGATGGAAACCCTAGCAAAGTTATATGAAAAGCCTTATGCCTTGAACAAGGTATTTCTTATGAAGCATTTATTTAATATGAAAATGGTAGAAGGTGGGTCACTTGTTGATCATTTAAATGAGTTTAATACGATTACAAGTCAATTAACTTATGTAAATGTAAACTTTGATGAAGAATCTAGGGCTCTTTTGGTTTTGTGTTCTTTACTTGAAAGCTGGAATAGTTTGGTAATGGTTGTTAGCAATTTTTTTTATGGTTCGAATACTTTGAAATTTGATGATGTTGTTGGTGTTATTTTGAGTGAGGAAATTCGTAGGAAAAACTCAGGTGGAACATCCACATAAGGTAGTGTTTTGAATGCAGAAAGAAGGGGAAATCAAAGGAGAGAGGAAACAATTCTAGAAGTCGTGGGAAGTCACGAGGAAAATCAAAGGACAAAAGATCCCAATCTAGAGACAAGAGGGATTATTGGTACTGTGGTAAGCCAAGTCATTTAAAGAAAGATTGTTAGTCTCGAAAAAATAAAGGAGACAAAAAGGAAGGAAATAAAGAGGAAAATTTGGTAAGTAATAAATTTGATGAGGATGCTTTGATTATTTCCCTTGACAATATTGATGATTCTTCTAGGTGTTGAGAAAATACAACACCACAAACCCCGAAGATCCTGCATGCAAATAACCTGTCACAAAAGAAGAGATGGAGACAAACAAGCAAGGGTTCTCTGAAAACTGAAAATGTATATATCAGAGAGAATGAGAGAATGAATTGATATGAAATACAATGGGATCAATCCTTATAAAAAGGATATCATGCAAACCCTAATAAAACCCTAATAGGAAAAACCCTAATAGAAGCCCTAATAGGATAACATTTAATAATTAATATAATTATTAAATGTCACTTTATGCAAACTAACGTGAAATCTTAAGAAGGGAATAAAGGTAACTTAATCAACATAATTAAGTTAAAACCTTTACTCTAACACCCCCCCTTAAGATGAGCAACAGTGCAGCTACAAACAAATGCAGAAAAGCAAAGGTAACTACAATGCAAGAAGGCAACATGGGTCCCGGCAACTAGGCCAAATCAGGTACCCAAATACAACCAAATCTCTGTAAAATGGAGAAATAGAGAAAACCTCATGGGAAAAATCTCTACTCCAAAAAGAGAAGAAGAAAGCCAAGAAGAGACATCACTGAAGCAGAAGAAGCTACAAACAACTGTCGAAAGATGACTGCTATGGTACTGAAGAACCTCCGCTGAAGATAGGATGATCAGGAACAAGAAGACAACAATCTGCATAAGTGCCCATATGACACTACTCGAATCAGATGGAAAACAAAGGCAAACACCTGGAACGAAGATACAGATGGCACAAGAACCAATAGTCTGAAACACTGATCAACTGAGAATGGAAGATTCCTTCCAAGGTGAAACCAAGGAAGCATTAGCACGAGCAGTATAATACCCCCCCATAATGGTGAACTGGGAGCCTAACAGATCAATTGAAATGGTGTGCAACACCCTGTAGTGCATGAAGAAGAAGATACAACATCTGAAAAGTGCACAAGAAAGCACCTGCAACTGAAAAAGTGGTGTGCAAAACAAAGCACACATGCATGAGGCGGGAATCATATGGATCCATGGTCGTCGTGGAGGGACACTCACTAGACAAAGGTGTGATGGCAAACAAAGGCAAACTACACAACCCCCCATGGTATGGATTCACTGTCGTCATGGAGGGATACTCACCGGACAAAGATGTGATGGCAAAACAAAGGCAAACTACACAACCCCTCATGGCACTTTATAATATCAGTGCGAGTACAAAATATGGCACAACCTTATGTGCAAAATCTCCAAAAGATGCATGTACAATAGTGTGGCACTTTATCTCAATGCGTTTACATAAAAGATAGCTTACAAATGATGCTCAAAATGTCCTTAAAGGACAAAATGCTAGAAATACATGAAGAACAGCCAAGAACAAAGCATCCCATGTGAACAAAAAGTTTCCAAGAGAAAATATGTCCAGGTAATCCACCAGAGTGTGAAAACACAAATAACTGAATAAAAGATACCTGAAGTGAAATCTGGAAAAATAGCATGGATGAAATAGAAGAGCTCTGAAATATAGTTCCAACGCCGCTGAGATTGCAAAAAACGGAGAAACTGATCAAAAGTTATGAGCTTGAGACTGAAAATAGCCCCTTTGTCTTCAACTGGCTGTAGAATGCACCAACAGAAAAAAGATGTAATGATACCATGTAGGTGTTGAGAAAATACAACACCACAGACCCCGAAGATCACCTGCATACAAATAACCTGTCACAAAAGAAGAGATGGAGACAAACAAGCAAGGGTTCTCTGAAAACTGAAAAATGTATATATCAGAGAGAATGAGAGAATGAATTGATATGAAATACAATAGGATCAATCCTTATAAAAAGGAGATCATGCAAACCCTAATAAAACCCTAATAGGAAAAACCCTAATAGAAGCCCTAATAGGATAACATTTAATAATTCATATAATTATTAAATGTCACTTTATGCAAACTAATGTGAAATATTAAGAAGGGAATAAAGGTAACTTAATCAACATAATTAAGTTAAGACCTTTACTCTAACAATTCTTGGGTGTTAGATTCAGGGGCTTCATTTCATGCTACGCCCCATAAAAATTATTTTCTTGATTATGTCCAAGGAGATTTTGGGCTGGTTTATTTGGGAGATAACGAACCCTATCAAATTTTTGGAAAGGGAAGAATCAAGATTAAGTTGCAGAATGGGAATCATTGGCTACTACATGAGGTAATGCATGTTCCAAAGTTAAGAAGAAATTTAATTTCAGTGGGGCAACTAGATGATGAAGGTTGTGTTGTTACATTTAGTGATATAAATTGGAAGGTTATAAAAGGTTCCTTAGTGGTAGAAAAAGGTGTGAAATTAGGCACCTTATATCTTTTCATAGGTCATACTATTCCTTCTACTTTATCTATTGCAAATAAAAATAAATGTTCAGGAACAGTTGTTGCAATTTAGTAGGCAAAAAATCAGATAGTTGTTGTGGATTTTGAGTCAACACTATAGCATAATAGACTTAGGCATATGAGTGAAAAGGTATGAAAGTACTTCATTCAAATAATTTTTTACCAGGTCTAAAATGTGTTAATATGGATTTCTATGAAAGTTGTGTGTATGGAAAACAAAAGAGAGTTAGTTTTCTCAAGGATGGGAAACAAAAGAAAGATGAGAAATTGGAGCTTGTGCATATGGATGTATGCAGACCAACTCAGGTATCTTCTCTTGGTGGCTCTTAGTATTATGTTACATTCATTGATGATGCAACTAGGAAGGTATGTATTTATTTCCCTAAGCATAAATCTAATGTATTTGAAACTTTTTTTAAAATGGAGAAGCTTGGTTGAGAATGAGATGGGTAAAAATTTAAAATATCTCAGATCTGATAATGGTGGTGAGTATTGCAGCAAATATTATGAAGTTTATTTTTCCTCTAATGGTATTCTTAGGAATAAAATTGTTCCAAGGACTCCACAAGAAAATGGAGTGGTTGAGCACATGAATAGAACAATAATGGAGTGTGCACAAACTATGAGATTGCATGTTGGGTTGCCTTTAAAAATGTGGGAAAAGGCTGTAAACACTATTGTTTATTTAATTAATAGAGGTCCCTCTAATCCTTTGGGTTGTGGTATTCTAGAGGAAGCATGGACAGGTAAGAAGGTGAGTTATTCTTTTCTCACAACCTTCGGTTGTGAAGCATTTGCATATGTAGACTCTGCAAATAGAACCAACCTTGATTAAAAATCAAAGAAATGTATATTTGTTGGATATGGCATTCATGAAATTGGTTATAGGCTTTGGTATTTTGAAAATAAGAAAATTGTGAGAAGTAGGGATGTCATATTCAATCAGAAAGTGTTGTACAAAGATCAATTGCAGCAACATGAGAAGAAAGAAAAAGATTATGCCATGTTGGATGATATTACAAACAATAATGTTCCAATGGTTCCCCATGCTCCACAATAACAACAACAATAAATACCACAAACTCTAGTGAATGTTAGACGATCTTTAAGGATAAGTAGACCTACAGAATTATTTTCTCCCTCTTTGTATTCTATTTTATTAACTGATGTTGGTGAACTAGAATGTTATCATGAAGCTATGCAGGTGGATAGCAAGGTTCAGTGGGAGCATGGAATGGAAGAATAAATGGACTCCTTGCTAAAAAATCAGACTTGGGAATTAAGCAAGCTGCCTGCAGGTAAAAAGGATTTACCAAACAAATGGGTTTATAGGCTAAAAGAGGAGGATGGAGGTAAGAAATTTTTTAAAGCCATATTAGTTATAAAGGGATTTGCACAAAAAAAAGGGTATTGATTTTGATGAAATATTTTCTCCAGTTGTTAAAATGACTTATATTCATACTGTTTTAAGTATTGTAGCTACTGAAGATTTGCATTTAGAACAACTTGATGTTAAAAAAACCTTTCTCCATGGTGATTTGGAAGAGAAAATATATATGGAACAACCACAAGGATTTGAGGTCAAAGGTAAGGAGAAAATAGTGTGCAAATTGAAGAAAATTTTATATGGCTTGAAGCAAGCACCTCGGCAATGGTATATTAAATTTGATAGTTTTATGGTTGAGCAAGGTTAAAACATGTGTAATTCAAACCATTGTGTTTACTTTAAGAGGTTAGTTGAAGATAGCTACATTATTTTATGATTATATGTTGATGATATGCATGTAGCAGGATCTAACATGGATCACATAAAGGAGTTAAAACAATAGTTAGAAAATTCATTTGATATGAAGGATTTGGGGGCAGCAAAAAAAATCCTTGGTATGAAGATTACAACAGATAGGAAAAACAAAAAATTGTTTCTATCTCAGGTTGATTATGTTGAAAAGGTTTTACAGAGATTTCATATGGAGAATGCAAAAGTTGTCAGCACACCTTTGCCTAGTCATGTCAAATTGACTAAAGACATGTGTCCAAAGACACAAGAGGAGGAAGAAAAAATGTCCTAGGTACCATATGCTTTAGTTGTAGGCAGTTTAGTGTACGTCATGGTATGCACGGGGCCGGATATTGCACATGTCATAGGATTTGTTAGCAGGTATATGATTCATCTTGGATTTGAGCATTGGAATGTGATAAAATGGATTCTCAGGTACTTGAGAGGTACATCTAATAATTTTTTTCTATTTTGGGGGCTCTAATACAAATCTAAAGGGCTATGTTGACTCAGATTTGGTAGGGGATATAGATACCAGGTGGAGTACCACAGATCATTTATTTATAGTTGGTGGGATAGTAGTGAGTTGTATTTATCGAATGAAAAAGGTGGTTGCTTTATCCACCACAAAGGCAGAGTATGTTGCTGCAATAGAGGCAACAAAGGAGATGATATGGCTGAATTTTTTCATGGAAGATTTGGGAAAACAACAAGCTGAAAATAAATTGTTTACAAAGAGCCAGAGTGCTATACATCTTGCAAAGAACTCTCCCTTGCACTCTAAGACCAAACACATATAGTTGAGATATCATTTCATTCAGTCGGTGTTGAAGGATGGACATGTAAAGCTGAAAAAGATACATACAAATGTTAATCCAACAGATATGTTTACAAGGGCAGTGCCAAGGGAGAAGTTGAGCTTCTCTTCAACTTCGTTTGGTATTCATGGTTAAACATATAATAGAGCAACAAGGTCCAACGTGCTTCTTTCCAGTGGGAGTTGTAAGTGCAGCAGTGTCATCTAGGATCAGTCTCCAAGTGGGAGATTGTGTTGGTGTGGACCCTAATCAGTCTCCAAGTGTGAGATTGTGTTGGTGTGGAGCCTAATCAGTCTCCAAGTGTGAGATTGTTGGTATGTGGTGATTGATCATGCTATACTGTACACTCTTCATGTATCCTCTTCGAGGTCCAGGTCTGGGCTAGGCCCTGGTTAGGGGTTCAGGGGCGGTAGCCCCCGAGAAAAAAAAAACACACCTTTTTTCACTTCGTCACTGAAAAAAAAAAAAAAGGCCAACTTTGTAAACCCTAATTTCTAGAAGCTTCCAAAAGCTTGTTATAAGTGGTTGGGAAGGGGATTTGTAGTATGGCATTATTCATGATATTGTAATATGTTTTGCACTCAATAATAAAATCATTGGATGGTTGCGGTTTTGTGGATGTAGCCCAGATTGGGTGAACCACGTTAAATTTTATGTGTTGTCTTGTTTCTACTATAATTTTTCAATGTGTTCTATTACTCTATTTTATTGTTCAAATCTGCATTTTAAGTTGTTAGATATCTGCCTTCTAACCCTAATAGTTGGTGTTATTTTGAGTGAGGAAATTCATAGGAAAAGCTCAGGTGGAACATCCACATTAGGTAGTGTTTTTTAATGCAGAAAGCAAGGGAAGAAAAAAAGAGAGAGGAAACAATTTTGGAAGTTTTAGGAAGTCACAAGGAAAATCAAAGGATAAAATGTCCCAATCTAGAGACAAGAGGGATTGTTGGTACTGTGGAAATTCGGTTCATTTAAAGAAAGATTGTTGGTCTCGAAAAAATAAAGCAGACAAAAAGGAAGGAAATAGATAGGAAAATGTGGTAAGTAATAAATTTGATGAGGATGATTTGATTCTTTCTCTTGACAATGCTGATGATTATTAGGTGTTAGATTTAGGGGCTTCATTTCATGCTACACCCCATAGAAATTATTTTCTTGATTATGTCCAAGGGGATTTCTGGCTGGTTTATTTGGGAGATAACGTCAAACACTATCAGATTGTTGGAAAGGGAAGAATCAAGATTAAGTTGCAGAATGGGAATCATTAGCTACTACATGAGGTAAGGCATGTTCCAAAGTTAAGAAGAAATTTATTTTCAGTGGGGCAACTAGATGATGAAGGTTGTGTTGTTACATTTAGTGATAAAAATTAGAAGGTTACAAAAGGTGTCGTAGTGGTAGAAAAAGGTGTGAAATTAGGCATCTTATATCTTTATATAGGTCATATTGTTCCTTCTACTTTAGCTATTGTAGATAAAAATCTATGTTCAAGAACAATTGTTGTAGTTCAACAAGTAGAAAATCAGATAGTTGCTGTGGATTCTGAATCAACACTATGGCATAATAGACTTGGGCATATGAGTGAAAAAGGTATGAAAGTAATTCATTAAAATAATGTTTTACTAGGTCTAAAATATGTTAATATGGATTTTATGAAATTTGTTTGTATGGAAAACAAAAGAGAGTTAGTTTTCTCAAGGATGGGAAACAGAAGAAAGATAAGAAATTGGAGCTTGTGCATATGGATGTATGGGGACCAACTCAGGTATCTTCTCTCAGTGGCTCTCAACATTATTTTACATTCATTGATTATGCAACTAGGAAGGTATGGATTTATTTCCTTAGGAAAAAATATGATGTATTTGAAACTTTAAAAAAATGGAAAAGCTTGGTTGAGAATGAGACAGGTAAAAAGTTCAAATGTCTCAAATCTGATAATGGTGGTGAGTATTGCAGAAAAGAGTTTGAATATTCTTGTTCCTCTAATGGTATTCGTAGGCAGAAAATGGTTGCAAGGACTCCATAGGAAAAAATGGAGTGGTTGAGCACATGAATAGAACAATAATGGAGTGTGCTCGGACTATGAGATTGCATTTTGGGCTGCCTTTAAACATGTGGGAAGAGGTTGTAAAAACTGTTGTTTATTTAATTAATAGAGGTCCTTCTAATCCTTTGGGTTGTGGTATTATAGAGGAAGCATGGACAGGTAATAAGGTGAGTTATTCTTTTCTCACAACCTTTGGTTGTGAAGAATTTGCACATGTAGATTTTGAAAATAGAACCAACTTGGATGTAAAATCAAAGAAATGTATATTTGTTGGATAAGGCATTGATGAATTTGGTTATAGGCTTTGGGATTTTGAAAATAAAAAAATTGTGAGAAGCGAGGATGTCATATTCAATGAGAAAGTGTTGTACAAAGATCAGTTGCAGTAGCATGAGTAGAAAGAAAATGATTATGCATTGTTGGATGATTCTCTAAACAATGATGTTCGTGTGGTTCCTCATGCTCTGCAACAACAACAACAACAAATACCACAAACTTCAGTGAATGTTAAACGATCTTCAAGGATGAGTAGACCTCTAGAAATATGTTCTCCCTCTTTGTATTATATTTTATTAATCGATGCTAGTGAACTAGAATTTTATGATGAAGCTATATAGTTGGATACCAAGGTTTAGTGGGAGCATGGAATGGAAGAAGAAATGGACTCCTAGCTAAAAAAATAGACTTGGGAATTATGTAAGTTGCCTGCAGGTAAAAATGATTTACTAAACAAATGGTTTTATAGGTTGAAAGAGGAGGATGGAGGTAACAAAATATTTAAAGCCAGATTAGTTGTAAAGGGATTTGCATAGAAAAATGGGTATTGATTTTGATGAAATTTTTCTCCAGTTGTTAAAATGACTTATATTTTTACTATTTTAAGTATTGTGGTTGCTAAAGATTTTCATTTAGAAAAAATTGATGTTAAAATAACCTTTCTCCAAGATGATTTGGAAGAGAAAATATATATGGAACAGCCACAAGGTTTTGAGGTCAAAGGTAAGTAGAAACTAGTGTGCAGATTGAAGAAAATTTTATATGGCTTGAAGCAAGCACCTTGATAATGGTCTATTAAATTTGATAGGTTTATGGATGAGCAAGGCTAAAAAAGGTGTAATTCAGACTATTGTGTTTAATTTAAGAGGTTAGTTGAAGATAGCTACATTATTTTATTTTTATATGTTGATGATATTCTTGTAACTGGGTCTAACATGGATCACATAAAGGAGTTAAAACAATAGTTAGAAAATTCATTTTCTATGAAGGATTTGGGGACAGAAAAAAAATCCTTGGTATGAAGATTACAAGAGATAGGAAAAATATAAAATTGTTCTTTTATCTCAAGTTGATTATGTTGAAAAGGTGTTACAGAGATTTCATATGGAGACTACAAAAAATTTATACACACCTTTGCCTAGTCATGTCAATTTGATTAATGATATGTGTCCAAAGACACAAGAGGAGGAAGAAAAAATATCCAAGGTACCATATGCTTCAACTGTAGGAAGTTTAATGTATGCCATAGTGTGCACGAGACCAAATATTGCACATGTTGTAGGATTTGTTAGTAGGTATATGATTCATCTTGGAGTTGAGCATTGGAATGTGAAAAAATGGATTCTCAGGTACTTGAGAGGTACATCCAATAAATTTTTATATTTTGGGGGCTCTAATACTGATTTAAAAGGCTATGTTGACTCAGATTTTGTAGGGGATATAGATACCAAGCGAAGTACCATAGTTTATGTACTCACAGTTGGTGGGACAATAGTGAGTTGGATTTCTTGATTGCAAAAGGTGGTTTCTTTATCCACCACAGAGGCAGAGTATGTTGCTGCAACAGAGGTGACAAAGGAGATGATATGGCCACAAATTTTCATCAAAGAGTTGGGAAAGAAACAAGCTAAAAATAACTTGTTTATAGACAACCAGAGTGCTATACGTCTTGCAAATAATTATACCTTGCACTCTAAAACCAAACACATACATATGAGATATCATTTCATTTGTTTAGTGTTGGAGGATGGATAGGTAAAGCTAGAAAAGATGCATACAGATGTCAATCCAATAGATATGTTTACAAAGGCAGTGGCAAGGGAGAAGTTGAGCTCCTATTCAACTTCAATTGGTCTTCGTGGTTAAAATTATAACAAAGCAATAGGATCCAAGGTGCTTATTTCTAGTGGGAGTTGTAAATGCAATGGTGTCGTCCAGGATCAATCTCCAAGTGGGAGATTGTGTTGGTGTGGAGACTAATCAATCTCCAAGTGGGAGATTGTTGGTATGTGGTGACTGATCATACTATATACTCTTCGTGTATCCTCACTGGGGTCTGGATCTAGGCTAGGCCCCAGGCGAGGTTCAAGGGTGATAGCCCCCAAGAATTTTTTTCTTACTTTTTCACTTTGTCACCGAAAAAGGAAAAAACTAAATTTTTAGAACCCTAATTCTAGAAGCTTCTAAAAAAATCTTGTAATAAGTGGTTGGGATGTGAGTTGTAGTGAGGCATTATTTGAGATATTGTAATATGTTTTACACTCAATAATAAAATAATTAGAGGGTTTTGGTTTTGTGGATGTAGCCCAGATTGGGTGAACCACGTTAAATTCTTTGTGTTGTCTTGTTTTTACTATAAAAAAATTTGTGTTTTATTTCTCTATTTTATTGATCAAATTTGCACTTAACTATTAGATATCTACCTTCTAACCCTAACACTATCCTCTCATCTAAGTCAAATATTGGGTCTTTAGGATTTGAACATTTTAGAGATCTAGCATCATTCTCACTACCTTGGTCTTGGAAAACAAAGGTTCATTCTAAGTCAAAATTGGGTCAAACATTTCATCCACCCCTTCATCAAAATCCATCCTTCACTTCATAAAAATTTGCAAAATTTTTGAATATACCAACATCTTTTGACTTAAACGTCAATCAAACCAACCTCTAACTTGGCTATGTTGTATGTGAAATGTATCCTTTCCATGCACCTAGATAAGTGAGTTCTCATCCTTGAACTAGTTTATCTTGAAGGTCACGAGTCTACCCTAAATATTATCAAGTTCATCAACATCCTTTATCCTAAAATCAAAACAAAAAAACTCAAGTCAAAAGTGTTGTCCCAAAATGATTGCAAAGATCACTTTCCACATCATCCATCTTTTCATCCCCCATTATCATCATTGCTCCAAAAAGACTTAGAGTGTCCCTTTTACCTAGATTTGAGTCAATTAGAGAGTTCAAACATTAAAAATATTAACACAACTCTCCCATTAGTGACCCAAAATTTATGGTAAAGACAAATCACAATACAAGAGAATCATGGAGAAAACCAAAGTCAAATTTACCTCAAGTGATCCAAATCCTCTAGAATTCGATCCAAGAAGTCACGTCACCCCCTCAAAACAACCATCATCTTTGTTGGGACCATATGAGATTGAATACATCACAAACAATCCCTTTGAGCTCACTAAGGAGGAAATCACGGAACATCAAGCCTTTGAAAACATAGCTCCTATTTCCCCATTATTTATGGGACAAAATTTGGCACAAGGCTTCACAACTCCACCATCAGGGATAGATCAAATATCTACTCCTAGTCTTGCAGTTAGCCTTACCAAGGACTTTGGTCTAACTCTTCCATTTGAAAGCAGTACACTTATGGGTACACTTGATACCAATCCCCCGCCTCCAACAACCACTTGGACACCTACCTTTGGTGCTCCCCCCATCCCTGAAAATATGAAGTAGATACATAAGCCTCTTGACCTTCATTACTCCACCACAACCTCCACCTATTAAGGACACCCCTCTTCATCCACATCAATGAGTACCACAAGTATGCCCACCATCATGCAAAGTATTATGGACAAAATATCTCAAAATAGTACACCAAGGCATGTCAATACTATATCACAGAGTCAACCCTCAATGCAAATGGGGGCATCTTTACCCAACCTCCCATGGGTTCATCTATACCATTGGTGGTGCAAAACACATCCAACCCATCTATCATCGATCCAATCAAAACAACACCTTGGTTATGAACCCCATCAATCAAGGAAATACCTTGACCACATCCCAAACACAAGGAAATCTCCCAAGCATCGGTCAAGGGAACCCTTTCAATCAATGGAATCAAGGTCCTAGTATGTCATTACCTTGCAAAATCTAATGGCAACATCCTCGTCTTTCCCCATGCTCCCCTTCACTATGAAAAATAAAATGGGGCCTTAAACCTACATTCCTCCATCTCAATCCAAAATCTTACAAGGAATGTTGAACCAAGTAAACTCCCAACCTCTCATCACCAACTCACAACCCATCCAAAACATTAATGCTCACAATCTATCACAGATATCCCAACAATCAACTGGTCCTATATTACAAAATCATACCTTAGCCTTACAACAAGCTTATCAACAAGCCATCCAACAACAACAACAAGAAGCAACCTTAGCTACACAACAACAACAACAACAAGTAGCCTTAGCTGCACAACAGCAACAAAAATATTATCAAGCATCCTTAGCAACATAGCAACAACAACAAGCCTATCAAGCATCCCTAGTAGCACAACAACAACATCAGGCCCAACAACAAGCCCTCATAGCACAACAAAAACATCAAGCCCAACAACAATCCCTCGTAGTGCAACAACAACATCAAGCCCAACAATAAGCCCTAGCGATGCAACAACAACAACAAGCCCTTGTGGCACAACAACAACAACAAGAATCCTTACTTGCTTAGCAATATTCCCAACATTAGCAACAACAATAGCAGAAAAGTTCCTAATCTAATCCTTAACAAAACATCATCAATACAAATGTGTTAGGAACATATACATCAACACCTCAATCACCTTCACATAATCTCACAAAACCATACACCCCATACAACACACCATCGTATCAAAATCCCATATACAACTCATCCAGCATCCCATCATATGTTCCTCCACCAAACCCACAGGACGATCTAGATTCGCAACTCAAGGCGCTATCCCAAGAAATGCAAGACCTTCGAATGGGCAAGACAAAGAAGCCCCATACATAGAATTTATGTCCTTATCCATTTGACTGAAACATTGCAATGGTGTCATTCCCTCCCATATTTGAAATCATAAATTTGATAAATACAAAGGGAGAGGACATCCTATATGGACCATATCAAATAATTCAATGTCATGTGTATGAAGGTGGCCTACAATGATTCTTGTCTAATGCACATCTTCCCTCGAAGCTTAATAGTTACTGTTATGGATTGGTTTTCTCATTTGTCTCCCAATATCAAAACTTTCCAAGAAATCACTAATAAATTCATCGATCACTTTTCCTTTAACCTTGACATGGATGTTAGTCTAGAAGAGTTGTACACTCTCAAGCAAACTAAAGGAGAATCATTCTCCAATTTCTCGCAACAATGGAGACAAGAAGCTAGTAAGATCAAGTGGACCCTTCCCAATGAACAACAAGTTGGAATCATCATAGAAAATCTGGATCCCGATCTCTCTTTCCACTTGAAAATGCAGTGCATCACGTCTTATGATGAGCTTGTCCCTCAATCCCTTAACATCAAATGAGATCTAATCTCACAGGGAAATAATCAAGCTTACAACCAACCATCAACTAGTTCAAATGACAAACCTCGTGTCTAGGCTAAAAACAAAAATGTGACAAATGATGGTGTAGTAGATGTTAAGGTGGTCCTAAGTGCTCCTAGACCCAACAACAATCAAGTTTCTAGTATTCAACCAGTTGTCCAACAAACAACACTCCCTCGGAATAATCAAATCAACAATATTGAGATGCAACAAAGGTGAACTACCAACAAGAACAACTATCCCAAGCGCAAGTACACACAATTATCTGAAGCTATAGAAAGTATCATGAAAAATTTGGTAGATTCAAATCTAGTAACACTACCCAACTTTGAAAACTACCAAGAACCACAAGAGAAACCATCTTGGTACAATGAGAATTATCTCTACGACTTTCACAAAATCAAAGGACACAAAATGGAAAATCACATGAGACTTAAGAAAATCATCCAAGACTTCATAAAGAATGACACCATCTTTGTTGAAGTATTAGTTGGGAATCAGGATCTTAAGATATAAAAGAACCCTATGCAAGATCATAACAAAGGAAACAGCAATGGAAAAGCTAAGGATTACAAAAATTTGCAGCATAGCTATTCAAACGTGGTCGCTTCCTATGATAGAATCATTACTGTTGTCACCATCAAAGGACCTAGTGCAGAGTGTGGAGTCACCACATGTCATGAAAAGGTCACTATCCAAGGTGTCCTATCTCAGTCTAGGGCATAGCCTAATTTTCCAACGTCAAATCCTAACAAGTACAATCTCCTAGACCAGCTTAAGAAGACTTTGACACAGATATCAATCTTAGAACTATTGAAGCTATCCCCCGCACATAGGGAAATCATGGAGGAAGCTTCATTAGAATCATCTGTTCCTGAGGATATAGATACAGATTAGTTTCAAGCTATGGTAGGACATATTACCAATAACCTTCTCACCTTCTTCGAGCAAGACCTACCATCACAACCATCTCATAATCGTGCTTTACACCTCAAGGTCTACATTCATAAGAATAAGGTTAAAAGAGTCTTAGTAGATGGAGGTGTTGGTTTGAATATTTGTACCCTTAAGTTGATCAAAGACTTGGGATACTCAAAAGATAACATTGAGAAAACAAATATCACCACCATCAAAGCCTGTGACAATCAAAAGAAGACATCCCAAGGTATCATTTCCCTACCCATCCAAGTGGGACCTATCGTTACAAAAACTACACGTCAAGTGCTAGATCTTGATCTTTCGTATAACATCCTGCTTCATCAACCATGGATTCATGTCATAAAATTTGTTTCCTCCACCTACCATCAATGTGTCAAGTTTCCTTTTGAGGGTAGAGAAATTACCATCCATGGAGATCCTGAGCCTTTTTACTACTACAATAATCTTGAGGCCAAGTTTTATAAGGTACCCCAAGTGCCTCAAAATGATGAAGGGCCTACATCCACATCTACCTCATTTGTTGATATGTCATCTCTTGCATCTACCTCGGCCATGAATACACCCATTGTGCAAAACATTCCTAACATCAAAGTAGTGATCTAGGATGATGTTTGTGGAAATTATAAGCTACTAAATGATACCTTTGTCTTAGGAGAGCTACCTCTTTCTCCTCAATCTAATGGGAAACCCACATCTAGCACCAAGGAGCCCGAAACAATCAAGTTGTCCCTATCATTTCCATGGAAGATAATAATAAAGGCTTGTAGCTCATGAAGGGAATGGGTTATAATAAGAATGAGAAGTTGGGACAAAATGACAATGGCTTGCTAGAACTTATCATTCCTAAGAAATAATTAAATAATCTTGGTTTAGGTTGTACTACTAACAAGGTTACCCTTATTGGAAAAGATACTTTCGCTAAATGGGCATAGGCTTCCTCTTAGTTACCTACACTGCATGATACAACTTTAGATGACTTCCTCCTTGATATGGGTGACCTATTTGAAAATAAACCCCTCTTCATTTATCCATTACATCCTTTGTTCCAAACAATCAGTCAACTGAACTACGCCTAGTATACCTGCAACTTATTGACATGGACCAACAAGGACCATCGATTCTTGATTTATTCAAAAATGATGAAGCGATCTCAAAATTCATGGAACTCCATGATAACCTATCATGGGAAGATCACAAATAATTTTTTGACATAGATCTAGATACAGGGGCATACTATGGAGAGACGATTGAATCCTTCAATCACAAAAAATGATGAAATACAACTAACATGTAGATCCTTGAGTGAAAACCATATGATGGCACTCTTTGATCCTAAAATAGTAAAAAGAAAGGACATATCTAAGGGTGAAAACCTCTCTGACGTACCCAAGGATGAGGGATTCAATCTCCTCCTTAGTGTGATGCATCTTGAAAAGTCAGCAGTGCTAGCAAAAAAGGTTACTCTAGTCAATCTGGGAATAGAAGAAGCACCCAAGATCACTTTCTATGTCGAATCCTTGCTAGATGAAGAACAAAAGAACCTAGCAACATTCCTAAAAGAGTAGAGAACTAAATTTACATGTTCATACACATATATGTCAGGGCTCGATCTTGAAGTAGTTGTGCATCATTTAGCGGTATATCTTGAAGCCAAGCCAATCAAGAAAAAGTTAAGGAAGATGCATGCTCAGATAACACTCTTGGTGAAACTAGAGTTACAAAAGCTTCTTGATGTTGGATTTATACAACCGATAGATTATACTGAGTGGGTTTCAAACCTAGTACCAGTCTCAAAACCCATTGAGGGCATCTGAATTTGCACTAATTTCATAGACTTAAACAAAGCATGCCCTAAGGATGATTTTCCTCTTCCTAATATTGACCTCATTGTGGACCTAACAGTGGGGCATGAAATGCTATCACTCATGGATGGTTTTTTTAGGCTACAATCAAATCATAATCACCAAGGAGGATCAACATAAAATTGCATTCACTTGTCCATGGGGAACATATTGCTAGAATGTAATGTCATTTGGGTTAAAGAATACAAGAGCGACCTATCAAAGAGAAATAACCCTCATCTTCCATGACATGATCCACAAAACAATTGAAGATTATGTGGATGATATTTTGGGAAAATCAAGAAAAGAAGTGAGCATATACAAGTCCTAGGACCCATCTTTGATAGACTTGAAGAATACAAGGTACGACTGAATCCAAAAAAGTGTGTCTTTTGGGTTACATCAGGGAAACTTCTTAGCTTCATTGTCTCACAAAGAGGGATAGAAATTGATCCAAAAAATGTAAAATCCATCCTTGACATGGAACCATCACAAACACTGAAGCAAATGAGAGGATTACAAGGAAGATTGCAATCCATTAGAAGGTTCATAGCGCAACTATCATATAAGATCCACCCCTTTTCGCATCTTCTCCATAAAGGGATAACCTACCAAAGGGACGATAAGTGTGATAAATATTTCCAATAGATCAAAAGTTATCTACCAAAACCTCTAGTACTCATGCCACCAATACCGAATAAACAACTAATCTTATACATCTCAGCAACATCAACAGCATTGGGAGCTCTTCTAGCACAACATGATGAAAATTGAAAAGAAAGGGCTATCTACTATATTAGCAGAACCTTGGTGGGCTATGAAATGAACTATTCACCTATTGAGAAAGCATGCCTAGCATTATTTTATGCTTCACAAAAGTTCAAAAATTACATGTTGTCACATCAAATCAAGCTCATTGCAAAGATAGACCCATTAAAATACTTTTTATCCAAAGCAACTCTCATAGGGCGAATGGCCAAATGGGTGTTGATTTTAACTTAGTTTGACATAGAATATCTAGAGTGCAAAGAAATCAAAGGATAAGTGATCACGGACCAACTAGCAGAGTCCCCCATCTATGCAAAGAACCCCTTGATATCTAAGTTTCTTGATGAATCAGTGTTTCTTATCAACCTCATAGTTTAGTGGAAGATTTACTTTGATGGATCGTTCACCCAAAATAGATCCAGAGCAAGCATTCATTTAATCACCCTTCAAGGTGATTGTATCCCAAATTCATATAGGCTATCATTTCCTTGTATTAACAACATCATTGAATACGAAGCCCTAATCATAGGTCTAAGGATAGCAGCTCAGTGGTAGATTCAAGAGATGAAAGTTTATGGAGACTCACAACTCGTTATCAACCAATTCAATGACGACTACCAAACTAAGGATGGAAAGCTTACCCCTTACAAGAAGATGGTAGAGAATCTCAAAGATCTCTTTACAGACATAACTTTTGATCAGATTCCTTGCATGAACAATAGAGTAACAAACACCATGGCAACAAATGAATCATTATTAGAAATGTCAAACAATGTCCTCCAATGTGAATTCTTGGTAGAACAACTTCTCATACCAACTTTTGAAATTGCTGAATCTGAATTCATGTGTGTCATTGTTGGTCCTAGATCCCTGTGGTATCATGACATCTTTATCTACCTAAGCAAAGGAACTCTCCCATCTGATATTACCTCAAACTTTAAAAATACCTTTGTCAAAAAGATGTCTTGATTCATGATCCTAGATGATACCCTTTACCGTTGAAGCATCAAGGAACGTTACTGTGATGTCTTAACCAAGAGGAAGCCTTAACCACTTTAACAAAAGTACACAATGGCATATGTAGTTCCCACTCTAGCAGTATGATGTTATCTAAGGAACTATTGAGGATGGGATACTTTTGGCCAACCATGGAAAAGGAAGCTCATCAGTATGTGCAGAAGTGTGTTCATTGTCAACAACATGAAGATCTGATTCATGCACTAGTTCAGGAATTGCAACCAATGATCACACCTTGGCCTTTTTCACTGTGAGGACTTTACCTCATAGGAAAAATCACCCCAACCTCATTTAATGGCCACAAGTTTATCATAATTGCCACTAAGTACTTTACTAAGTGGGTAGAAGCCATTCTTATGACCTACATAATAGGGAAGAAAATTTCCAAGTTTATCCTAAATTATATCATCTATTGTTATGGTGTCCACTAAACCACCAAAAACATATACTAACCAGGGAAAGAGGATTCCCCAAATAGGCTTCTAGGGTTTTTCACCCTAAAAGCACTTAGTGTACGAATGTCACTCTTTCCTCTATGTTGATATGTTTTGGGTGATTGCATTCAAAGGAAGGATAGGGGTTATTGATGAAGGTTGTGAATGTGTGTGCAAAGGTCTGGCTAAGACTGAAATAAAATGATAATAAACTAATCTATTAAATACAAACAAAGCAATGTAAACTATCTAAATGACCTAAATGTGTTTATACAGAAAAGAAACATGAAGGAGGATAACTTGTGCACTTGGGTATTGGAAGTTGTAGATAATTGGCCCTAGAATCTTTTGGAACATGCCTGAAATCAATAGAGGAACATTCCCACCAATTTGGGTGACCTAGTCCTCTTGTTGGGAAACTTTACCGAAACAAGTTTCTGCCAAAAGGGTATCTGAATCCACAAAAATCCCCAAAAATCTTACTCAGAGGGAGAAGGTCACCATTATGGGAAATCTAGTCCTCTTCCGAGCTTTTGAGAATCCAAATGTGGAATATGGAGCCCTCTATTTGTATTTCCTTCTCTTCCAGGTGTCTGGTCCCAAAAATGTAGATAATTAAACCAAATGAAGAAAGGAAATAATAAAGCATGGAATATGAAATGATTAATTCAATACCTTTTCATGATGAATGTTCTTGAGTTGTAGCACTGGTTCAGCCCTTGAATGCTTCTTGAGAGATGTCTTGTTGACTTGGAATGACCAAACTCTAGTTGGCTTGGGAGGAAGGAGAGAGAGAGAGAGAGAGAGAGAGAGAGAGAGAGAGATGGAGATGGAGAGGAAAAATGAGTGATGCATAATGAGGAATTAGGGTTTTTAGGCTTATTTATATAATTTATGCTCTATTTTTCTTGAAATAACCTCATACCTTAGGGTTGTAGAGACCTAAATCCTGATAGAAATTAAGTTTAAATTAAAAATTATGCCACATGGGACTAGGTCGCCCAAGGTGGCGACCTAGTCCACCTGGGCATATTTAAGTGTTGTTTGGTGATTAAAATATTATTATTTATGTTCTTCGGGATTGTCTCAATAAAACACACTAAGATAAGTTTTGTATGAGGATTAAGGGGTCATTAAGGGTTGATTAAGTGATGACAAGCCTAGGAGAGCATGAAAATGTTTTACAACACTTCATCAAAAGGCTTGGAAAGATGTAAAAAGGGACTGAAATGGTCCAAAATCCATAGGCCAAGGTCCAAATGAGCTAAAAGTGACAAAGTCCTCACTTTTTGGCGACACATTTAGCCCCCACTTTAGTGAGAGGATGAACTTGCTTCAAACTCACACTAAAGTAGCCACATGATTTGGATGGTGAAGGATGACAAAGAAGAACATGAAAGAAGGAGGTGGTGAAGCCCCCAAGAATTCAAGATTCCAAGTCAATTCAACATCAATTAAAAATACATTCAAGGGTGAATGCATTACAACAAGATGAGATACATGATCATGCAATGACAAGGTTTAGTGTGAAGAGAATGGAAAGGGTGAAAAATATGTGCTCACTCTGGGGCCACAAAACATCAGGTTGTCAACAAGGTGAGTTGTCCCAAAAGGTGAGAAACATACACATGGTTTGTATGTACTCACAAAGATGGCTATGGGGAAATTCATGTGGCTTGTTGGGCTTCTCGCTGAACCATACCAAAGTTATGCCTCGTGATAACTTTGATAAGGTGTCACAAGAAAAAGTGATTTTATGAAATGTTTCAAAGGGATTTTTCTTTGTTCATGCGATGTCTCATCTTAAGGAACATTATGTGTAATGTGTCAAGAGAGGAAATGTGCAAGTGTACTCATCTTGTATGCAAGAAAGGCAAGGGCTCATCTTGTATGCAAAAGAGGAATAATGCAGATGTCTCATCCTAAACAACATCGTACCTAAAGTTTTCAAGAGAAGGACTCGTTTAAAAAATAAAATCACATAGTGAAATGTGAGTGGTGATGTATGCCCCCACTTTAAAGGAATTGTGAATCGCCGTATTGTGAAAAATTGCTTTAAAGTAGAGAAGAAGAAAGGGACATGAGAGCTTGTTCGGAAAGCCCTATGCCTAGTCATATGGTTTTGATAAGTTGTGTCATGAAGAAGAGGGAAGTATGTCACATGTGATTCAACTTAAGACATTTCATCTACATTCCAATCTTGCTCTTATATGTTCATGAAAATTTAATGACTAGTCGAAAGAGACAACGACAAGTAAAATACGAGGGAGAAAGGCTAACGAACCTCTTCCCCCCACTTAGTGTAGGATAAGAGTGAGCTAAAAGGATTCAGGGGATGAAAGGGAGGGTGAATTTGTAGCAATTAGAGAAGTGAACTGCCCCCACATGAGGGAGAGTGCCAAGCTCCTTAAGATGTTGGATTGTGTTGCTCAAGGCCTTACACTCGTTAGTGTGATGACCATGAACTCAGTGGTAAGAACAAAAGGAATGTTTGTTGAAACATTTATTTCAAGTGCGAGGAGGAAGGGAGATCAAATGATCTTGGAGGAGTCTCAACAATATGTTCTCTTGATCAGGGGGAGAAGAGGATCCTTTGGTGTCGGACAAAGGAGGGTCTTGCTTAGTATAGAATGGTATACCTACGCAAGGCTCTATAGATTGTGAGATATTATACACTCTCTTAGAGGAGTGTGTAATATCTAAATCTAGAGGAGGGTCTCAGATGACATGGTCATTAAGCAAAGATTACTTTGGTGGTTGAAAAGGATCACTTTGGAAGGTAGGGGTAGAAGAGGAGGTTGGGATAGTGTTGATGTGAGGGGAAGGAGACTTGACAGTTTTGATGAAGGGGAAAAAGCCAAGACCATGGTGTGTGGATTGCATTTTAGGCTCTATATGGTTGTGAATACCTTGTTCATTAGCACCACAACCTTTTCCCTTATAGCCAAGTTGCTTCATGATCTCATAACCTTTTCCATAAAGCTTTTTCAGCTTCTTTGGATTGGGTGAGGGTTCATTGTTTGCATTGGTGGCTAAAGGAGTTGAGGTGGATTATTTTGAAGTATCAGTTGAGTCTTGTATTAACAAGACTGTGTTTCCCTTTGGAGAGTCTTTTTTATTGGGTAAGTGCACCAATTTGTGACATAATTTTGGCTCTTAACATGCCACTTTTTTTCTGAAATCAGCAAAATCTGGTTTGCACGAGAAAATGAAGATAGTTATGCTCAAAATTTCAAGATGCGGAAAGAACAAAAGTTGAAGTGCTCCAAGTCTAATTTCTAAGCTAGTATTTTTTTTTTTGAAATTAATGAAGATTAAGGCTCTCAAAAAGGGGGCCGGGGGGGGAAATAGGTCCTATTTTTATAAAATAAAATAGCATAGTGCCTAAGGGCTCCCCCCTTTTTGATTGATTTTTTTTTAGAATTTCAAAAATCCCAACAGTGAGAAATTAGGTAACACCATGTAGTTTATCCTCATTCTTTCGGATAATTTTTTTTATGAATATATAATATTTTATAAATTTTCAAAGTGGACACATCTTGAAAAGATGAAATTTGAGCGTGTTCCCCCCTAAATGTTTTTCAAACTAATCGAAAATTGATTATGTTTTTTTTCATCATGTGTAGAATGGAGTCTAGTTTCAAAAAATGTAATTTTTTTCACGTTTCAATGAACAGGTAAAAATCTATCCTAAAATTAGCACATGGTTTTTGACCAAAAATAGAGGCATTTACAATAGAATCCATGGATCAAAACCTTAACTAAATCAAAATTTAAAAAAATTATATATTTAGATAGCTAAGAGAGAGGTTAACGCTATCATGGTTTTTTTATAAACCTGCATTGAAAGATGTGCAAATGAGACAAGGAGCACAGACGAAAATATGAGAAAATTTGGAAAATCTTGTTAATTAACACATCCAAAGAAAGCCATTTGGTGAGCGCCAAATTTGGCGTATGCCAAATGACTCATCACATTTGGCGAGCGCCAAATGGCCTGCTTTGCACAGAACTATAATTTCCCCTCTTTGGTGAACAACTTTGATAATGCTTAGAGTGCACAGTTTATGATCATAGCTGGATAGTCAAGGTTTTACCTTTCATACCTTCTCTAACTCGTTACCATAACTAGATAACCCTCTATCCCTCTGAAGTCTCTATCTCTTAGGTCTCACTCCCTCCCACGCGACCTAGACTACTCTCTCAGTCCAATCCCCTCTCTCAGGTCTCTTTCCCTCCCACATAGGTACCTAAATAAATCTCTCACTCTAACCCCCTTTCTCACTCTCCCTCTCTCTCTCCCTCTTTGGTATTTTTATCTCTCTCACTCCATCTCCCTCTCTTAGGTTGTTATCATTCTCTCTTTGTCTCTCTCTCTCAAGTCTCTCCCTCCTACCCCTCTCCCTCTCTTAGGTCTGTCACTCACTCACTCCCTCTATCTCTCTCCCATTCCCTCTCTCTCACTCACTCTATCTCTCTCCCTCTCTCTCTCACTCTTTCTCAAGTATCTCCATCCCCCCTCTCTCTCTCATACACACACACACACTCCCTCCCTCTCTCCCACTCCCTCTCTCTCACTCTCTCCCACTCTGTCTCTCTCCCTCTCTCTCAGGTCTCTCCCTTCCACCCCTTCTTCCTCTCTCTCTCTCAAGTATCTTTGTCCTACCCCCTCTCCCTCTCTCTCTTTGTCAAATCTCCCCCTCCTATCCCCTCCCCCTCTTACAGTCACTCCCTCTATCTCTCTTCCACTCCCTCCCTATCTCACTCCCTCTATCTATCTCCCTCTATCTCTCCATCTCTCTCTTGAGTATCTCCCTCCCACCACCTCTCCCTCTCTCTCTCAAGTCCCTCTCTCTCATGCCCTCTATCTATCTCCCACTCTCTCTCCCTCTCTCTCTCTCAAGTCTCTCCCTCCCACCCACTCACCCTCCCTCTTTGTCTCTCAAGTCTCTCCCTTTTACCCCCTCTCCCTCTTTCAGGCCTCTCTTTGTCTCTCTCACTCACTCCCTCTATCTCTCTCCCACATCCTCTCTCTCTCTCTAACTCTATCTCTATTCCTCTCTCTCTCCCTCTCTCTCAGATATCTCCCTCCCACCCCCTCCCACTCTCTCTCTCCCTCTATCTCAAGTATCTACCCCACCCCCTCCATCTCTCTCGAAATCCTCTATTTTGAGTACTCCCTCTCCCTCCCACCCCCTCTCCATCTCTCAAGTCTCTCTCTCTAACTCCTTGTATCTCTCCCATCTCTCTATCTCACACTCCCTCTCTCTTCTACTCTCTTAGGTCTCTCCTTCCCATCCCTCTCTCCCACTTTGTCTCCCTCTCCTTCTCTCTCGGGTGTCTCCCTCCCATCATCTCTCCCTCTCCCTCTCTCTTAGGTTTCTCCCTCCCACCCCCTCTCCCTCCCTCTCTCTCACTCTCTCTCTCTCTGTTTCTATGTCTCTCCCTCTCTCTCTTACTCCCTCTATCTCTCTTCCACTTTGTCTCTCTCCCTCTCTCTCTCAATCCCTCTATCTCTCTCCCAGTTTTTATCTCTCCCTCTCTCTTAGGTCTCTCCTTCCCACCCTGTATCCCTCTTTCTCTCTCTCAAGTATCTCTGTCCTACCCCATCTTCCTCTCTCTCTTTGTAAAGTTTCCCCCTCCTACACCCTCTCCCTCTCATAGTGACTCCCTCTATCTCTCTTCTACTCCCTCCCTCTCTCCCTCCTTCTCTCTCCCACTCCCTATCCCTCCCACCACCTCTACCTCTCTCTCTCTCTCTCTCTCTCTCTCTCTCTCTC
>CM021109.1:79037823-79063613 GCA_007115665.2 Sequoiadendron giganteum
TTGAGGGTTGAGGGATTAAGAGGGTATGGGAGTTGAGGGATTAGGGTTTAAGGGTTGAGGGTTGAGGGTTGAGGGATTAAGAGTGTATGAGGGTTGAGGGATTAGGGTTTAAGGGTTGAGGGTTGAGGGCTGAGGGATTAAAAGGGTATGGGGGTTGAGGGATTAGGTTTTAAGGGTTAAGGGTTGAGGGTTGAGAGGGTATAGGGGTTTAGGTATTAGGGTTTAAGGTTTGAGGGTTGAGGGATGAAGAGGGTATGGGGTTGAAGGGTTGAGGGGTGAGGGATTAAGAGGGTATGGGGGTTGAGGGTTGAGGGATGAAGAGGGTATAGGGGTTGAAGGGTTGAGGGGTGAGGGATTAAGAGGGTATGGGGGTTGAGGGATTAGGATTTAAGGGTTAAGGGTTGAGGGTTGAGGGTTAAGGGTTGAGGGATTAAGATTGTAGAGGGGTTGAGGGATTACGGTTTAAGGGTTGAGGGATTAAGAGGGTATGGGGGTTGATGGATAAGGTTTTAAGGGTTAATGGTATAGCGTTTATGGTTTAAGGGTCCCACTCCCTCTCTTAGGTCTTCCCCTCCACCATATAACTAAATAAATTCTTTCCCTCTCAATTTTGTCTCTCTCGGGTCTCACTCCCTCCCATGCTACCTATACTAATCTGTGTCACTCTAATGCCCTCTCTCACAATCCCTCTTTGTCAGGCCTCACTTACCTCCCACCCTACTTTCTTAGGTATCCCCTTCCCACCCCCTCTCTCCCACTTTGACTCCCTCTCCTTCTCTTAGGTGTCTCCCTCCCACCCTCTCTCCCTCTCTCTCTTAGGTTTCTCCCTCCCTCGCCCTCTCCCTCCCCCCCTCTCTCTCTCTCAAGTGTCTCCCTCCTACCCCCCTCTCTCTCTCTCTCCCACTCCCTCCCTCTCTCACTCCCTCTATCTCTCTCCCACTTTATCTCTCTCCCTCTCTCTCAAGTTTCTCCTTTTCAAAACAACATATTTGGCGAGTGCCAAATGTGTTTTACCTTGAAATAGTAAAATAAGGGTTGACCCCATGACTCGGACCCACATTCTCCTGTATTTGTCTAGTTCAACACTTTATCTGAGTCAAAAACACCTTTTTTATGCAGTTGACTTCCCATTGTACCAATCTATGCTTGATCCATCACCTTTTTACCACCAATCTGCATGGTAGACAATGTAGAAGAAGAAATTTTGATGTTTCTACATCATTTTACGTTATCTGAGGTAATATATTTATTTTGGTAATATTGAAATGTTTATATTTAATATATTTGTTTGTTTTTGACAATATAAACTAAATCTCCTTAATGATTTTATTAATCATAACAATTAGACATATAATTCAACATTGAATTAGATGGGATTTGCATAAAAAAGTTCATTTTTTATGAGTTTGAAGAACAAAAAAATTAAAAATATGACATTTACTTAACATAGGTTTACTTATGAATTCTATTTGCATTGCTTATAGTAGTCCATTTCCAGCATGGCTAGTGGAATTCACTATATTTCATTATTTTTTCAACTAATTTGGAAAACTTTTATTTTCATCTAATTTGGAAAACCTAATAGCTTTCATCAATGTTAATGCAAGTGTCCATAAAATTTTTTGTTCCATAAAAAATTCACCTTCATCACATGTGCTTAGATGAATTCAAGTGAGTTGACATAGTTGTGAATGCAAGTTTTCATTCATTCATACCATTCACCTTTCTAATAAATTAAAAAATGGGAAATTTTGTGCAATTGAGAATGCTTATTCTCTTTCTAAGTTACCTCATTGCCAAAGAAATAGTGAATAATTATAAGATATAGCATCACAAACCCTTCTTTGAATTCATATTCTTCATGACTTCGTTGACAATCAAAAATTTGGTTTTGAGAAAAATAAACACAAGATTCTCTAGTTTTCATTTAGGTGGCAACAACTTATACCCTAGGTTTGTAATGCAGAGCATGGAGACAAAACCTTCAACAATCATAATTAGCTCAGTTTCAAACAATCTTCAATCTCAAAAACCTCAATTCAATGCTGAACTGACCAATTCACATTCACTTCCTTGTAGCATTCACAAAAGAGAAAATTGTTCATATCTTATCATATCTTAGTCACTGGAACCCTCTCTAATGCATCTAAATGTTAAACCTTTTCTTTAGGCCTTTCAATAAAACCACTCTACATGCATGGCCAAGTCTTACATGAATAAATACATCTCCATGCCGTAAAACTCAAAATGTCCAAAATAAAATCACATGACTACACAACGTTCATGGCCCACGTTTTACATCTAAAACAAAACAAAGATCATCCATAAATAACAAGTTATTCTTTCCAAGAAGACTACCATTCTAAGCCTCTGGAATATTTTAACAAAACCCACCATATGTAATTCTATTGCTCGAAATATTGTATTCATACAACAGTCGCTCCTAATAGAATGAAATAAACTCAATATTACTAGAAACTCTAATCCGTGAATTGTTCATCGTAACCTTTATAAAGTTCAAGTTCAATAAAGCTAGTCAAAAGACACAACTTCAAAATCAACATTCTAGGCCTCTAGTGTAGGAGCACCATGTAAGCTCAATTTTGTCAAAAATGTCATCTTTAGTGAGCATGGTCAAATGCTATTATTTTAGTTAATATTGAGTATATTGTGTTTAGTAGGGTCAATTAGACCATTTTATAATTTATTTGGAGCTAAGGGAGTTCAGTTGTGTCATTCCTTACAATTTGGCTAAATGTGTTCAAAAAAGTTGCTAAAAGATGCAAAAGTTGCAGAGTTCGAGGGAGTTGGGATGAAATCAAAATATGTTTAGTAACCTTCAATTCCTCGAAGGAGAGGTTGTTGGTTGATTTGTACCCCATTTTTTATCAAGAATGTTATTTTCTAGAAATTTATTGGTTTCTCTCACTTTTCTTGTTGTTGTACAGCCTGTACAAACTCTAAGATGATATGAAACCAGTTGGATGTTGTAGATTAATGAATTATCTTTCATTTTCATCTATTTAGAGGTTCTAACTCTTTGTGTAGAGAAATTTATATTGTTTTTATTGTTGCTACCTACTTTCACAGTGTTCTTGGATTGAAGGGTTTCACTATGTAATTCGACCCATTACACTTTTTCTACCTACTATAACTTGTGGAATGGGTCCTCTAACTTTTAAAATACATGCCTAACCTATTTAGAATGTTGTGGGGTCAAGGTTGGGTGTTTGGGATGATGTTCTAGGACTCTAGCAGGATCTTTTCATGTTGAAAATTAGGGCTTCAAGTGGTGTTTTGACAAAAAGTGAAAAGGACTATCCATGTAATGTATTATTCACCATGTGTAGGGTCTGGTAAGTGTGTTTGGTTCTTTGTATGGGTCTGGAAGGTTCTAGAGATAGGAGTTTCATTAAAACCCCAAGTATTTTCCTTGAAATTGAGGGTTTGGTGTATTAGGGGTCTAGTGGTCTTAGAACTGGAAACAAATCAAAAAATTGGAAGTTTTGACACATAAAATACTACTATTTGAGTATTTTGAGTGAAGATGTAGTGTTTAAAAGGTACTCTCTTTTTAAATTAGGACAATTGAATAGCCTTTTCCAAGGTGGGTCTATTGGAAGTAAATGTTGGTCCAAAGGAGTTGATGTTGGGGTTTATATTGTGGATCCCTACATGTATTGCATCAACCTCTAGGTACTTTGCCAACTCTTCAAACACACTCAAAATCCCTACTCTAATATCTAACCCTACAGACAGTTAACTCCATCATGTATAAAAAATATTGTGTAGCATAGACATGTTTGATAATTTCAAACAACTCATTGCCTTCTTTCATAAAATTCTTTGGTGTGTTTCATATTTAATGCAATGTAATCAACGATATCAATATTTTCATAAAATGCATTACTTACTTTTATTCTATGTGTGTTTGTGAACATGTAGCATTCAAGGTCATGCCGAGGAAACAACCGAAGCCTCTAACACTAGAAGAACGTGAAGTTAAAAATGCAAGGAGAAGAGAATCAAAAAATGTAGCTCATGAAGCAAAGGAATTGCAGCCCATACAACCAAAAATTCCTGTGCAATCTAAGAGAGATGTCAAATTGGAAACACAAAGGGCACGAATGAGGAAATTTCATGGAAGGATAGGAATGGATACCGAAGTTGGGGGCACATCATCAACCATAGGTGAAGCTCAATGCACATCTCCAGTTGAAGACACATTGACAACAACATGTGGTTTTCTAGGTACATCGAAAATCACATCTCCAATTGAAGACACACCATCAAAAAAATTGCATTTTGAAAGTCCATCAGCAAACACATCTGTATTTGAAGGCACTCCACAAATGACATCTCAAGTTGGAGGTACAACATCATTTACATGTCAATCTCAAGGTATGTCATCAATTTCACCTCCAATTGAAGGTACACAATCTATCCTCGATGTTGTTGACCTTCCCAATATTGACACAAATTTACATTTGAGAACTCCTCCTAGATTTTTGCATAGAAAACCTACATTTTTTATTGATATTGATTCCAATGTTTTAAAATGGATGCCTAATAAGATTCCAAAACATACATGTCAAAGATATGCACAAAGGATATGGAGTTTTTTTTTTGCAAAGCTAAGTGAGGGTGGAAGATTCCAACTATTTGTTGAAATAATGAGGCAACTCAAATTTAGGCCCACCATGAAGGCTCTTGGTCTAAGAGTTTTGAAGGACTTAAGTGAAAATTCCATTGTAAAGAACTTGATGAGTGCATACAAGAGCATGGGTTCCACCTCACGCATGAAGGATAGTTGTGCCATATGACGTGTGATGACAACAACACTGTTAAGCAATCAAACAAGGAACAAGATGAACCTTACAAAGGCAAGTAAGTCTTTGAAAATAAGTAGATCATCTCTAATGAGATCCAAAGGAAGGCGTGAAAGAGTGGAGGATCCAAATAGCAATGAGTTATGGGCATTTTCGGGTAGAGTTCCATGGAAAGACACAAGAATTGCTCAAGGCTTGAGATCTTTAATTGTGAATTATTGGAAGGATAACACAAGGACCTCTCCTAATCAAAGAGATTTTGTAAGAATGAGAATTGGTAGTAAAAATCATGAGCCACATCCAATGCATTATTTGGATACCACTCAAACCCAATTTTTTGTTGATTTTGTACAGAAGTTTCCTAAAATTAAAATATGTCAAAGGTATTTTGAAATGCTAAAGCCTTTTTATGTCAAAATAAATCACACACGCACTAATTGTTGTTGTAGGTTTCATATTGAATTTTCTAACTATTATGATTTTTATCGATGTATATGTGTAGATATGCATACTGACAATGTTTTGCAGGAATGTAACATAATGCCTCCACCTAAATCGTCAAGGAAATTTTTGTCTTCCATTTTATGTGAAAGAGAGGATGGTCAATTTTATCATGTTTGGATGGCACATGTGATCATTGTGGTGGCATGCAACATTTCCAATTTTCCAACACATGGCTAGTACACACACAATTGGAGACAAAATTGTGGAATTTGGCAAATATTTACATGGTCTAATGGCACAGATCATGGCATGCAAAGAAGTACACACACAAAGAATTGTGAATTTGAATAAGACAGTGGCATACAGTCTAAAAGATGGGAAAGAAGAAAAAAAGTGTGAATTGGTCAATGATAAGATTCCTATATTTGTGTGTCATCAAATGATAGTTAGGAAAGTATTGAGGGAGCATTTTTCATGATCAGGTGGTCTATGATTATGCAAGGCATACACACAAAGCACAATGGAAAGGGGGAGCATGATGGACTCACTAGCTCAAGTTATGCAAGATCAATTGTCTAGTGGTGCAATGGTGCAATGGGTCCAGGTAGTGAAGGTAATTCTTTAGTTCATAGATTTTTTCATTTAGTAGATGATACTAACATTGCAAAATATGAGGATTGTTGTACACTAACAGGATCGAGCAAGCTACACTCTTTTAGAAGCTCCAATGCAGGTACATGGACTATCCATACAAGGAAGATGGCAAGATTTTGTTATGCATGTACACTTCAATCATGGAATGATTGCGAGTCAATAGAGTGGGTTGACGAATTGTCTATAAGAAGTCTAACCCCACTTAACACTTATCAGCTCCCGACGGCTCTACAAATCATGAAGATGCAATCATCCATTGACTTTGATCATGTATCAGACCTACTAGAACCAAGTAATATATCTTACTTACAAGTTTTATTATGTTGCTCAATAAATAAATCTAACAAGATGAACATATCAATGCAGGGAATGTTTATGTGGTGATCGCAAATGAAAACAATGAAGAGGGTACAAATTATTACCTGTGTCATTGTATCAAAGCCAAAAATAAATTGGAGTCCCCAGTTATAGATGGAGAAAACATAGAATATCCTATAGGTTTGGTGGTTGTTACTGGAACATGGCTTCGAAGGTATCCAGTTAAGAATGTTGCAATGTGGTTGTTTGAGGACTTCGACACGCATCAGAAAATTCTTCACTACTCAAACCTTGTCGTCACCACCAATGTTCATTTAATCAAATAGAAGGGCAGACCTACGAACAAGAACTTTTGGAAAGTGTGTGAGTCTGACCACGAGGCAATACTCGACACAATAAACAGTAGAGCAGACCCAGATGGTTCCCTAGATTGATTTGTAAGTATGCATATTGAATTTTTAAAGTCATGTTATTGATCACTCTTTTGGACCAACACCTTGCAATAAGTCTTTTTCACCATTACTATTTGATGTCATATGCATTTACAACTGTCATTGATCCTTTTCTAATTGTGACTATAAGTAATACTGAAGTTTGTCAAAGTATATAAGAAAATAACATTGTTTGGTGGTGCAAGTGTTCAGTGTTATGAGAAACATCGATTGCTGGTGCATTTTCTGGTTGTCAATCTTCTCTTTCTTTTCCATCTCCTAGATTTATCAGATTCTTATATGCTACATGTTTTATGTTAAGCCTCTCAATGATATATTTGAAATTTATACATAGGGTCTTCGAGAGATGATAAAGTAGCGAAGGGGCACATCACCATTGTAAGAGCTTCAATCGACCTCCTTATCTAGCATGCATGAAGGTGATAGTAGGTCTTGTCAGTTGTATGACTAACATTATTTAGTTATTTCTTTTTTAATGATTTTTATGTGAGTCTATGTCTAAGATTGAGAGGCTTTTGCAGGTTTTTTGTGGACCAAATTCCTATGATAATACACAACCACAGAGAGGCTACTACCCATGTGTTTCATAGGGAGCAGGGGATGTACATGTTTTGAACCATTTTGGAATGTAAATAACTGGGCAGTTAAGGTGGAATGGAGAAATGAAACTGGGCAGCAACTCCTTTTGTTTCTTCTCAAGTATAATATATTCCATGATCTATGTTGCAAATGGGAGGATTATTTCCCTGCATGTATTGATACAAGTCTTGACAAATGGGAAGATTTTCAAGATTTTCTTCCATCACTATTGTAATATTTGTCATTGACTTAGTGTATTATTTATATATAAAAATTATGAAAAATTAATACATGCAAATGTGTATATTCCTTAATATATGCCTGAATTAAATGTGTATATTACATTTAAAATTAGTTGTATTGCTTCATGGTTTACATTTAAAGTTGTCTTCAAGGAAAAAAATGTGGATTTATGAGTAAGAATGAAATAATGTCTAATATAATTATAGAAAAGCATATTTTATTGCCCCTACTGATGTAGAGGTGGTGGTAACCCAAGACACAAATTGACACTTCTCTCAAATTTTCCAAGCAAGACATCAACTTTCAATTAACTCAACCTTGTAAAATAGCATCAAACTCAAAAAGGACCCTACAGAGTTTCTCAACATCCAAGCAATGATAATTAAATCAACTTTTCATAATCCCCAAGGCAGATTCATTGAATTCCTCAAAACTCACATTTTGTCAATCCTACCGAATTAGCAAGCTAGTGAGATAATTGGCTTTCCAAATCCATAGGGTTGACAAGGTAGGGGTAGTGTATGCCTCATAGAAATCGATGCAACCTAGGTCATCTCAAACATACCTTAGGGTAAGACATTCAACCAAAGAACTACTATGGACCAATCTACAACGCCATAAGGGGACCTAATGAGGTTGTTCCAAACAAGAACCATGATGCAGAGTGGATCAACGAAATTGGAGAGATGACACAACTTCTCTCAAATATTCCCACTTGGACATCGATTCACCAAACTCACAATAGGGTAACCTTGTCACTTGACATGAGATTTTGGCCAATCAGACTGAGACAAAGGTTTAGAAAAGATTTGTTACCCTAGAACATGTTTCTCCTGACCACTCCAGGACATAACACCGTAACTTGCACCTAAGGAATTCCATTTTATCATCGCTCTAGCCTTTAGGCCTCTTTTACTCTTGACCCTTATAGCACTGCCCGATAGGACAATCAAGACAAAAACCACATACAAGCCTGTACCAGGCCCAAACCACTAAATTTGGACAACGAATGGATGCCCCTACAAAGTCTCAAAGCCTCCCTTCTTGACGACCAAAGGTAAAGTCACAACAAGCCAAAAGGTAACATACAGTGGATGGAAGGCTTAATATTGCATTTTAATGCACTCAAAACCCTTAAAATAGGGTATACAGACTAACCCTTAGTAATTATCTTCTAAAATGCATAAAATCACTTGAAATCCAACCAAAATATAACTAAAATGGAGTTAATTCTGCTACCCACCTAATTCCATTGAAAAGAGAGCACAATCACTTTGAGATAGGTTCAACCGACTCGATCCCTTAAGGGTCCAAAGTGCAAAATGGTAACAATATTTTACAGGGTTTTACTCATAAACCGTGGTGATTACGAAATCTCTATCTAAACCTATGATATCATGTTGGGCCCCTCTACAATAACCTCTCTCGGTTTTTGCTATCTTGGAGGCATTTTCCTGTGGTGGCAAATTTTCACTCGGGGAAAAAGTTGTCAAATGCAAGTAGTTGAAAGTTGCAAAGTGGTGCAACTTTCATTCTGCATCTCCTGTGACCAAACAGATTTTTCCAATGCATCCAGGTGGGTACGTTTATGCTATGCATGGTCCTCTTTTGCACCCAAACATGTGAAATCGCTCTGAGCTACGTTTAACTGGATCGATCCCTTAAGCGTCCAAAGTGCAAAATAGTTTTGAACTTCAACATGCTAGTATTCATACACTGTGATGCTTAGAAACTTCTCATCTGAGCCTATGGGATCATGTGGGGCCCCTCTATAATAACCTCTCTCGGTTTTTCTATCTCAGAGGCATTTTCCTGTGGTGGTGAATTTTCACTCGAGGAAAAAGTTGTCAAATGCAAGTAGTTGAAAGTTGCAAAGTGGTGCAACTTTCGTTTTGCAACTCGTGTGACCAAAAGAAATACTCCATTATGTCTGAATAGGTATTTTTACACTAGGTATGGTCATCTTTTTCACCCAAACACGTGGAATCGCTCTGAGCTACATTCAACCGGATCGATCCCTTAAGGGTCCAAAGTAAAAAATCGCTGCAAAATTCAGCATGTTATTACTCGGACACCGTGATGCTTACAAAATTATCATCTAATCCTATGAGATCATGTTGGTCCCATCTACAATAACCTCTCTCATTTTTTCTATCTCGGAGGCATTTTCCTATGGTGGTGAATTTTCACTTGGGGAAAATGTTGTCAAATGTAGGTAGTTGAAAGTTGCAAAGTGGTGCAACTTTTGTTCTGCAACTCGTCTGACCAAATGGATTGTTTCAATGCATCTAGGTGGGTATTTTTACACTATTCATGGTCCTATTTCACACCCAAACACGTGAAATCACTCTGAGCTACGTTCAACTGGATCGATCCCTTAAGGGTCCAAAGTGCAAAATGGTTGTGAACTTCAGCATGCTAGTATTTAGACACCGTGATACTTAGAAACTTCTTGTCTAAGACAATGGGATCATATTAGGCCCCTCTACAATAACCTCTCTCTTTTCTTGCTATCTCGGAGGCATTTTCCTACGGTGGAAAATTTTCACTTGGAGAAAAAGTTGTCAAATGCAAGTAGTTGAAAGTTGTAAAGTGGTGCAACTTTCGTTTTGAAACTCGTGTGACCAAATGAACTATTCCAACGCATTTGAATAGGTATTTTTACACTAGGCATGGTCCTCTTTTGCACCCAAACATGCGGAATCGCTCCGAGCTACGTTCAACCGGATCGATCTCTTAAGGGTCCAAAGTGCAAAATGGCTGCAAAATTCAACATGTTATTACTCGGACACCATGATGCTTACATACTTATCATCTGATCCTACGAGATAATGTTGGACTCCTCTACAATAACCTCTCTCAGTTTTTGCTATCTCAGAGGCATTTTCCTTTGGTGGTGAATTTTCACTTGGAGAAAAAGTTGTCAAATGCAAGTAGTTGAAAGTTGCAAAGTGGTGCAACTTTTGTTCTGCAACTCATGTGACCAAACGGATTGTTCCAATGCATCCAGGTGGGTATTTTTATGCTAGGAATAGTCCTCTTTTGCACCCAGACATGCGAAATCGCTCTGAGCTACATTCAACCAGATCGATCCCTTAAGTGTCCAAAGTGCAAAATGGTTGTGAACTTCAGCATGCTAGTATTTAGACACCGTGACACTTAAAAATTTATCATCTAATTCTATGGAATCATGTTGGGCCCCTCTACAAAAACCTCTCTCAGGTTTTTATATCTCAAAGGCATTTTCCTATGGTGGCAATTTTTTTCACTTGGGGAAAATGTTGTCAAATGCAAGTAGTTGAAAGTTGCAAAGTTGTGCAACTTTCATTCTGCAACTCGTGTGACCAAATGAACCATTCCAATGCATCCAAATAGTTATTTTTATGCTAGTAATGGTCCTCTTTTGCACCCAAATACGCGGAATCTCTCTGAGCTACGTTCAACTGGATCGATCCCTTAAGGGTCCAAAGTGCAAAATGGCTGCAAACTTCAGCATGTTATTACTCAGACACCATGATGCTTAGAAACTTCTCATCTAATCCTACAAGATCATGTTGGGCCCATCTACAATAACCTCTCTTGGTTTTTTCTATTTCGGAGACATTTTCCTATGGTGACAAATTTTCACTTGGGGAAAAAGCTGTCAAATGCAAGTAGTTGAAAGTTGCAAAGTGGTGCAACTTTCATTCTACACCTCGTGTGACCAAACGAATTGTTCCAACACATCTGAATAATTATTTTTACGCTAGGCATGGTCCTCTTTCGCACCCAAACACGCAAAATCTCTCTGAGCTGCATTCAACCGGATCAATCCCTTAGGGTCCAAAGTGCAAAATGGCCGCAAACTTCAGCATGTTATTACTTGGACACTGTGACACTTAGAAAATTCTCATTTGATCCTACAAGATCGCGTTGGGCCCATCTACAATAACCTCTCTTGGTTTTCGCTATCTTGGAGGCATTTTCCTATGGTGGCAAATTTTCACTTGGGGAAAAAGTTGTCAAATGCAAGTAGTTGAAAGTTGCAAAGTGGTGCAAATTTTGTTATGCAGCTCGTGTGACCAAACGAACTGTTCCAATGCATCCAAATAGGTATGTTTATGCTAGGTATGGTCCTCTTTCACACCCAAACACGTGGAATCACTCTGAGCTATATTCAACCAGATCGATCCCTTAAGGGTCCAAAGTGCAAAATGGTTGTGAACTTCAACATGTTATTAATCGGACACCGTGATGCTTAGAAACTTCTCATTTGATCCTACGAGATCATGTTGGGCCCCTCTACAATAACCTCTCTTTATTTTTGTTATATCAAAGGCCTTTTCCCATGGTGACAAATTTTCTCTTGGAGAAAAAGTTGTCAAATGCATGTAGTTAAAAGTTGCAAAGTGTTGCAACTTTCATTTTGCAGCTCGTGTGACCATACAAACTATTCCAATGCATCCGAATAGGAGGTTTTATGCTATGCATAGTCCTCTTTCGCACCCAAACACACAAAATCGCTCTGAACTACGTTCAACTGGATCAATCCCTTAAGGTTCCAAAGTGCAAAATGGTTGTGAACTTCAACATGCTCATATTCAGACACCACAACACTTAGAAACTTCTCGTTTGAGCCTATGGGCTCACATTGGGCCCCTCTACAATAACCTCTCTCAGTTTTTGCTATCTCAAAGGCCTTTACCCATGGTGCCGATTTCTTGTTTGGGGAAAAAAATGTCAAATGCGAGTAGTTGAGTGTGTAAAAATGACTTTATAGGCATTCCGTCACCATGAGACCACATTTATTTGAGGCATCTTTTGAACTAGTTCATTGCCTTGTCTATGGATTGTCATGGCATTCCATCACCACATTTATTTGATGCATTTTTTCAAATAGCTCACTGCCTTGTCTATGATATTGCTTACTATTATGCTTTTGATATGTTTTTTTGAAGCATCCATAGCTTGTTCAAAATCACTTGTTTTAGGCTTTTAGCCATAGCAACAAGGAAATGAACTATTTTAGAAGATTCTTTGGTAGACATGTATGAAAAATGTGGTAACATAGACAAGGCAGGGAACTATTTGAAAAAATACCTCAAAGAAATTTGGTCTCATAGAATGCCATGATAAGAAAATGCAATTGGCAGCTGCTCCTAGTTATTAGTTATGCAATGTGAATAAATTGTATAACTGCTTAGGTTGACTTTGTACAAACTATATTGTAATTGAAATTTGGTCATCTATCAGCATCTACTTATTAGTTATGCAAAGTGAAGTAATGCTTTGACTTTGAAAGATGTGCAATGCAATGTAATCAATGATATGAATATAAACTACAAAAATATTTTTTTTTAAATTCATTAATTAAAATATTTATTTTATTTGCTCTCTATATCTCTATATGCTATGGAAATACCTTTCAATTTTTTTAAAAAAGTTTTTATCTTTTGTTGTACAATTTTTCCCGGTTTTTTCACAAAATATTATACTTTTGGTTTGTCAATTTTTCCCCAAAAGATTTTTGTTGTTATGCATTGGAAGCATGAAGCATATACGCAAATACACACAGTATAGGTGAAGTATACATGTGAATAAGTGAGACACAAGTAATTGAAGCATTCCAAAGGATACAAACCACCACGAATGGAGCTTATTTATACAATACACTTTAGATGGGGCTTATTGAGCATTCAACAGTAATTAATTAAGCATTATATGTTAACAAAATTCATGCCTACAACATTCAAGCATACAACTTACACGATACGCATGATAACATCATTCAAGAATGGCAGTAGCAAAATAAGAGTTTCTTTAATCAAAAATCCGAAAGGCTATTCAATGATATATATTGATAAAGGTATATACAGTATATCCAAAAAAACCATATAGGCTTAGTACAAAGGAGCCATATGGACATAAAATATCACGTATATATCGATAGTACAAAACATATGTTCCAAAATGCCACATAGGCATACAACAAACAACACTAATACATAGTCGTTTCCCTCTAGAGGAAGGAAATAGATCTCGTGTTGCCTTCAAAATTCAGTTGGATGGAGTGATTTTTGCTTCTCTTGTCTTTCGAACATGCTCGCTAGTCCTCCTCTCTTCACTCTGGACCTTCAATTGATACAATTAAAAGTAAATATGTTAAAACATAGAAATTGAATTCTGGAATGGCATATAACAAAATATATAATCACTTATTGCATACATATAGTCATCATGTACATTTACAACATCACCACATCCATGATTTGGAGTGAAAACCCCCTATAGAAACCATGAAGATATAAATTAAACTACATAAAAGTATCGTGAAAATTTTCTATAGTAGACCATAAAAGAGCAAATATAATGTCAAATCGACTAATCTATTCCATACCTCTCTCAATGGATCAGAACTGGCTATTGTTGCAGAAACTCCATGGTCCATCGTGCCACCAACATCACTAGGTCTATCTCTTGTCAACATCTACAAATGAAATAATATCTCAGGTATCATGTTGATATAAAGACCAAGTGGGGATAATGGAACATAAGGTGAAATAAGAGAGGGTAATGGGATGGGAATAGAAGGGTGATGCAGAGAGGGACCTCAAACTCATTCAAAGTGACAACTTGCATTCAAGAGACATCTAACAAGATTAAAATGGCCTATTAGAGTTTTCCAAACAATCCTCAAAGCTTGAAAACAATCAGGAGTCTAACTTCTCACTTTCACCCATGTAACCTAACAGTAGTGCAAACTCAATTTTTTGGCCTTTAACTCCCATGATTTCCAAAAAAATTGACAATCAAAAGGTGGATTCAGATACCCATTTCAGATTTATACAACATATCTCTTAACCAGATACAAGTCTTTTGGACCAATCCCTTGAAATTAGACCCTCAACGCTGTCCTAGGCCATGAATTAGGCCAGATTTACAAAGAAACATACCTTTAAACGTAACACAGACCCTTGAAACCTTGGGGCTACATTTTCTAAGCCCTCAAACCTCTAAAACCACAATCAACACCCAGGGTTGACTCCTCCAACATAGCAAACTCCAAAACCCTCAATTTCATGCCAAGTCAAGAGGGTTTATTCAAAGTCCCACTTGCACAACCTCCTAGACCATGCCACTGACTCAGACATGTATATTTTGACCCCAATATGATCAAAAGTTGTAAAAAACTCCACACTCTCATTGATTTCCACAAACCTTAGACCCAAGGCTCCATCTTCATATGTTTTTCTTCACAAAACTCATCAAGACAGCAGGTTTATCTCCTTAGTTCCTTCTCCAAAACTCTAATCATGCAACCTAAAACCTACTTAGACTCCCTAGGTCCCATTACACTAGTTATAGTAGGTACAATCGGTGTAAGGGACCTTAAATCATGATTTTGGTTACAAAACCCTCAAACAGTGTCTTCGACATGTCACAGGAAAACAAGGATATTTACCACAAATCACAATGGATCTCCCTCAAACTTGTTTCAAAAGATTGTTAACACCTGCCACCACAAAGTAAAATTATTTACATAGCACAATGAATCTGTACGGGCTTGTGCAGGCCTGCAAAAGACAAGAAAACTCAGAAATTTGATGAAAAAAATAGATATTCTTATTGCCAATGCTTCAAACTTCATGCCAATGTTATAAAATGAGTTGTCATGCCTTTTTAAAGGCTTCTCCTCATCAAACCAATTCCCAACTTCCTTAAAACTACTTTTTAAACCTCTCATGACCGTTACATTACAAATTTGTTGCATTTATGCAACTCACAAATTTAGCACTTTCAAGTTTTGACTCTTTATATTTTCCTAGACCCTCTTAAACACCTAAACTATTACAAATAGTCTAATGAGACATTATTCAGCTAAGAAATCATGACTCACTCAAGAAAACATCATCCTATCTACCTTGCAACCCTTGTCAACTTTCAGAATTCCTTCCACATGATTTGCAAACCTTACAAGATGAATAAAAAATCCCCTCAAAGTTGATCAATTACAATAGAATGGTCACATTGGACCTTATTAAGACTCAAGGACTCAACTCAAACATCCTAACACACCTTGCCTATCTGATGCAAAGTGGCAGGGAAGGTAAACGCACAACTATGATGCCAAAGACAATCCAATTCAATGCTTCTCTAAAATACTCTTACAAGGAGTCATAAATCCATTATTCTTTAAATGATCATCCCCCACACACCTAGGGTTCACAACTCAGACCACCCACAAAACTTGAAAGCATTTGGATCATGTCACATTAGGACAAAACAAGGTTCAACAACCCTCTAACACTTAGGTTTCAACAAACAACTATCACTATGGTGATTTAGACCTCATTCCCTCTTAATAGTATAGGCATATACTTTCCATCCCACCAGGATTTAGCAACTCTACAATGCATGGATGGAATAAACACCCATAATTCACTCAAAACCCTGATTTTGAGGGTTTTTAGACCACCCAGGAGTAAAATTAAGATATCTCCCTTGATACTCAATGGAATCTCATCATTCCAACGCCAAAATAAATCTTATTCAATTACCTATCCAACCATTATAGGCTTGGAGCATGAAAAAACACGTACAGACTATACCAAGTATGGGATCAGTAATTTCTTCAAGAAAACACAAAAATCAGCAAAATCTTTATTGAAAACTTCTTCCAAACTTCAAGAACAACCTTGCCTTGACCAAGAGAGGCATATATGAGTTTAGTATACTCTCCCTTTGGAAGTATCTCCTTCTTCAAGTGAGCCATCACCAAATCTCCAACCTTGTATTGAACATCCCTCTTCTTCAAATCTGCTCTTTCTTTGTACTTCTCAATATTCTTTTGTAGAGTTTCCTTCACTTGTTGATAAATATCCCTAATTGTAATAGAAAAGAACTCTCCTTGAGAAATTCTCCTATCAACTCTTTCTATATCTCTTAACTCATAGACCCCTCTAGGGTGCATTCCATAGACTACTTCAAAAGGGCTCCTACCAATGCTCCTATTGTATGCAAATTCAGCCTGACATAAAATTAGATCCCAAGATTGTCCATGCTCCTTGGTAAGACATCTCAAGAGATTTCCCAATGATCTATTCACTACTTCAATTTTTCCATCCGTTTGTGGATGGTATGCAAAGCTAAAGGACAGGTTTGTGCCAAGTTTCTTCCACAAGGTCCTTCAAAAGTGACCTATGAACTTAGAATCCCTATCAAAAACAATGCTTAAGGGCAATCCATGTATTCTAACAACCTCTTTAAAGAAGAGACATGCTATACTAGATGCATCATTGGTGCATTTACAAGGAAGAAAATGAGCCATCTTACTAAAGCTATCAACCACCACAAAAACATTATCAAAACCTCTTTGGGTTCTAGGCAGCCCCAATACAAAATCCATGCTTAAACTCTCGCAAGGCCTATTGGGAATGGGAAGTGGTTGATAGAGCCCTGTGTTTGATGAAGTTCCCTTTTCTCTTTGGTATATTGTGCATCCTTCCACAAACTTTCTCACATCCACTTGTAGCCTTGGCCAATAGCAGTACCTCCTCACTTGTTCTAAGGTCTTATCAAGGCCAAAATGACCTCTAAGACTCCCATTGTGTTTCTCCTTTATAATATTCTCCCTCATTGAGCATTTAGGCACACACAATTGGCTTCCTTTGAAGAGAAAACCATTCTGCAATAGAAAATCAGAGTATTCACCATGAGAAGTATTCAAATGTTGATCACAAACATTATATACATCCTTAAAATTTGCATCTTCATGATACATGTCTTTCAATGCATCGACCCCCATGCTTTGGAGTTGGATCTCTTGCACTACAAGTGCCCTTCTACTGAGAGCATTTGCCACCTTATTTGCTTGGCCCTTCTTATTCTTTATTGTGAATGTATAGGCTTGTAAAGACTCCACCCACTTCATGTGCCTATGATTGAGTTTATCTTGTGTATTCAAGAAACTCAAAGCATGATTATCAGTAAAGACAAAAAATTATTTAGGTAACAAGTAGTGTCTCCACTTTTTGAGGGCTTGGACCATATCATACAATTCCAAATCATAGGAAGAATACTTCCTCTTTGCTTCATTTAGCCTCTCACTAGAAAATGCAACTAGTTTGCCTTGCCTTCTTGGCTCAAGACAACCCCTATTGCTTGGTTACTAGCATCACATTCAATTGTTAAAACCTTATCAAAATCAGGGAGCAGAAGTATATGTTGTTGTGCTACTCTCTTTTTCAGATATTCAAACCCTTTATCAGCCTCATTGGTCCAAGAAAACTTACCCTCGTTAACTCCTTTGATGGTGTCCAAGATGGGTGCACAAATTTTTCTAAAGTTCTTGATGAACTTTCTATAAAGGGTAAAAGCAAAAACTTGTGTCACACTTTATAAAGGAATCAGCCAACAACAAAAAAAATTATGAACCTCGGCCACATAAAAGTAGTCTTTCTATTTTGAATTTCAAAATGGTGTAAACTAATGAAATGTAGAACTTTTGATGAAGATTAAACCTGTAATTTTTTAACTTTTTAAAAAAATCATTTCCATTATGTTTTTTTCAATTTAAATACAAATTTTGGAATGCTGAAAATTTCAAAAAATAGTGACTTCATGGGTCGTCAAGAAACAAACTAAAAAAAACATTATTTTTCTCTAAATTTTTTTTCCCTAAATAGGTAACTTCAATATCTACTGTATGATTTATTTTTTTCAAATTTTGATGTATATTTTTCTCGTAATAATGTTTTAAAGTTAAACATATCAGAATTTGACAATTTTCATAGGCCGTCAACTATTTTCAATTTTTTTAATCATTTTCAAAAAAATATTATACCTTTTTGAAGAAGACTCTCTCCTCTACTGCACCATATAAGTTTTTAAAAAAATTAATATGTTTTACTATATTTTTTTTAATTTCTAATCAACTTTTTTTTTCATTTTAACAACCTACTTTCATTATTTTAAAAATAACATATATTAAAACTAATCAAAATATTAAAAAAACTATATATTTGGATTCACCACTCCGAGCTCTACAAAAGGGTATTTTTTTTTTTTTTGCAAAATAATAATTCTGAGAGGAGAAACACTCTGCCAAAGTTGAATGTTTCAGAAAATTCTGAAAAAGGGTGAGTTGGCTGCCATGTAGGATGCCACCTAGACATGTTTGGTCGAGTGTGTTTCAGTCGAAATGGTTTCGGCCGAAACAATCTCGACCAATATCCTATCGGCGAAAACATTTCGATCAAAAGTGATTCGACCGACATCTGGCGGTATAAAATATATTTTATTTTTATTTAGATTTTTCAACTCAAGTAATTCAATAAAATATATTTCAACCAAAGAGAAAGAAGATTGATCTCGACGAAGGAAAGCTTATTGACTCGACCAAAACCCACTCGATCGATATACTATTGTCCGAAAACTATCGACTAAAGAAAGCTTATTTCGACTAAGGAAAGCTTATTGACTTCAATATCTACTGCATGATTTATTTTTTTCAAATTTTGATGTATATTTTTCTCGTAATAATGTTTTAAAGTTAAACATATCAGAATTTGACAGTTTTCATAGGCCGTCAACTATTTTCAATTTTTTTAATCATTTTCAAAAAAAAGATTATACCTTTTTGAAGAAGACTCTCTCCTCTACTGCACCATATAAGTTTTTAAAAAAATTAATATGTTTTACTATATTTTTTTTAATTTCTAATCAACTTTTTTTTTCATTTTAACAACCTACTTTCATTATTTTAAAAATAACATATATTAAAACTAATCAAAATATTAAAAAAACTATATATTTGGATTCACCACTCCGAGCTCTACAAAAGGGTATTTTTTTTTTTTTTGCAAAATAATAATTCTGAGAGGAGAAACACTCTGCCAAAGTTGAATGTTTCAGAAAATTCTGAAAAAGGGTGAGTTGGCTGCCATGTAGTATGCCACCTAGACATGTTCGGTCGAGTGTGTTTCGGTCGAAATGGTTTCGGCCGAAACAATCTTGACCGATATCCTATCGGTCGAAAACATTTCGATCGAAAGTGATTCGACCAACATCTGGTGGTATAAAATATATTTTATTTTTGTTTAGATTTTTCAACTCAAGTAATTCAATAAAATATATTTCGACCAAAGAGAAAGAAGACTGATCTCGACTAAGGAAAGCTTATTGACTTGACCAAATCCCACTCGATCGATATACTATTGTCCGAAAACTATCGACTAAAGAAAGCTTATTTCGACAAAATAATGTTTATTTCAACAAGTTAGAAGGTTTATTCCGACAAAAGAAGGTTTATTCTGGTCCAAAAGAAGGTTTATTCCAATAAAAGAAAACGTATTTAAACAATAGGAGAGCTATATTTTAAAGTACATTGATCTTGAACTTATTTAATTGATTATGTTTTTTATTTTCATTAATGCATTTGAATTTTGTTTTCACTATTTATATTCTTAGATTTCATTATTATTGATCACCAATTAGATATATGTTATTCCATTTTTTTTTAAGTCTTAGATATTTAAATGCAATATTAATCAAGTACATGTTTCATTGAAAGATCATGTGTGTACAAATTTGTATGTAGGTGAATTCAAATTTGAGTGCAATTTGTGATGGCGTATAAAAGGAATAGATCAAGGAAGTATGATCGAACACGAACAAGACAAAGCAGGAGAAGAGCGGGTGAAGGAACATCTCATGAAGAACAACCCATGGAAAATATCAATGATGAAGGTGACGTACAGGTACAAGAACAAACTGAACCTAATAATAGTTTTTTTTTGGACAATGGTATGGAAAATCCGATGGAGATGGATGAAGATTCTCTTTTAAATAATTTTTCATTTGAAGATATGTTATCTAAAAGCGCATTAAAATTACACTCAAAAAGAATATGGGATGATTTTTTTGAAGAAAAATCTCTAATTGGAAGAGCACAGTTAGTTGCAAAGTTATTTAGACAAAAAGAAATGGCCCCTATTTTGGAGTTGTTAGGGGTTGATAATAGGAAAAATTCATTATATTTAAAACACACAATTGTTGAAAACTTGCAAGAAGCATTAGAATGTATTGAAAAAAAGAGTCGATCTAGTGATTTAAGTGTTGCACATAGAGCGTTGATGATTGTAATTTCTAGTAAGAAATTATCACATTGAAGACAAGTTCAAGCAATTTCTGAATTACTAAATGTTTCTAGGAGAATTGTTCAAAGGTACATTGAAAAGAGAAATCAAATAGATGAAAAATTTGAGAAAAATTTGAGAAAAATTGGGTAAATATTTGTAGGGTTCCCCGAAAAGATAGAATTTCAGAAGATGTAAAGAAACAGGTGGTTGAATATTGGACTACTCACTCTCATGTTTCATCCAATAGAAGGGATACTATACAAATAATAAGTGACGATGGTACAAAAATTTCTCATCCAAAACATTTTATAGATACAACACAAAGTGAACATTTTGAAGAATTCAAGCAAGATTTTTCAAATGTGAAGATTTGTCAAAGGATGTTTGAGACACTATGACCATCATTTTTACATATAAATAAAGTACGTGAAACTTGTTATTGTTGAAATCATGTTGAATTTGATTTACATCTACAATCATATAGAAAATCTATGACAACAATTGATCGAAATTTACCCATCCCTGGAAGTACAACACAATTTGTGAAGTCTCGTGTACGCAAAAAATCAGAAGATTCAGAAGAATTCAATGTTCAGTGTATAAAAAATGTATGTAATGATTGTGGAGAATTGAAGAATCTTTCACATGTTGACAATAATGAAATGCAAGTTGTTTGGAAGAGATATGAATATGAGACATACTTAACGAAGTCAGGAGTTGAGGCAAAAAAAATTGTTCTCAAAGAGAGTGGATTGCCTTACAATGAATTCATGAGTAAATTTCGCAATATCATATATCCACATATCCAACATTGTCATGGCTAAACAATTTTGTGATTCAAAGAATTGCTTTCCACCAGGTTGTATTCTCTCTATTGTAGATTTCTCTGAGAACTATACATTTAGTCCTCAAATTGAGATTCAAAGTCAATATTATCATTCAGAGCAAGTTGCAATCTTTGTGCAAGTTTTCTATAGGCATGCCGAATTAGAGGTCGATGGAATACAAAGTAGCAAAGATGGTCGAATTATCATCAAAGAGGTTCATTTTTATATCATGGATGATACAAATCATGATAGAGGCTATGTAGCTCATTGTTTCAAAATGTTTTTTGAAGACCTGAGACGACGTGGCATAAATCAACAACAACACTGGATATGGTCTGATGGATGTGCTGGTAAGTGTACATGTTATTTTTAAAAAAATTATTTATTTATATTTACTTTTAATTTTGAGACTTAAATCAAGTCTAATTGCAAGTTATATATATATATAATTACTTTTTTGACTTGAGCTAATTTGGTTTTAGTGTAGAATTATTTGTAACTTCGTGCAGGACAATTTAAGTCTTCAAAAGCTTTTGTTTGGTTAAGCCATCAACATGCTAGACGCAACACCAATTTTTTGTGGAATTTTTATGAGAGTGGACATGGAAAAAGAGAGCACGATGGAGCAGGAGCATGTGTGAAGCGTGCACTTCATCAACATGAACTTGCTGGTAACTTTCACCATATATATATATGGAACATGTAGATATATTTTTGAAAAGATTATCTATATATATTTAAATTAAATTAAAAATTATTTTAAGTTCCTTGAAAGTAATAGGTGGCAAATTGTGCCAACACATGTGTACTTGCAGGTAATGCCATACAAAATGCAAATGAAATTGTTGAATGGTGTAAAAGTTATTTTTCCACTCACAACTCATCATACAACACACATTATTTTTGGGAAGTTACAGGTACATCTAGTCAAAATTTGTTAAAAAATCAAGAATTTCAAAGTTCAAGTGTACATGATTTTTAATTGAATTTTCAAATTTGAATTTACAGATATTGATCGATCAAATCCTTATAATTGTCAAGCAATTCATGGTATTAGAAGTCTACATCAAATCATGACAATGGGAAGTAGTAAGCCTTATGTAATTAATGTGAGAGAAAAATCATGTTTTTGTGATGATTGCATTGAGAACAATGCAAATATTGTTCAATGTGAGAATATTAGAGATGGGTATGTTTCACAATGGGAAATGAAACAATTAATATCAATGCCTCCTTTTGTTGAAGATGACAATGTCGATGTCTACGATCCTCTCTATTCAGTTGATTACGAACGTGTATCTGATTTAGTTGTTACAGGTATGGAAATTGATCTTAATTTAGTTGTTTAAGTGCATGTGTTTAATTTAGTTAAAATTGATTAAAAATATATGGTGTGTACAGGAGATATTTTCGTTGTTGTTGCAGATCCTGACAATGTGGAAGGTGTAGATTACTATCTACTAAGATGTACGCAACCAAAAATCAAATTGGTGGAATTGATGACAGATGGTGATGGACAAGAGTATCCCATTGGATCAGTCGTTATTGAAGGAACATATTATCAACAAATAAAGACAAATAAAAATGGTATTTATTTTGTTGATTATATGTAAGGACAAAAGGTTCTACATTACAGTCACCTAGTTATAGCAACAAAAATAAATTTAGAAACTTTACCTAAAAAAGGACGTGCCAAACAAAAGTGGAGGTTACCTATTGAAGATCATGAAATTTTTTTAGAGATAATTAAAGATAGAGAGGATCCAGATTTTATGTACCAAGAGCTTTAAGTTGTTTGTTGGATACGCACGTGTGTACATACTCAAACTTTTTATAGATCGAGCTAGATCTATACATATAATTTATAAATTGATTAGAACATGTGGCATAATTTAGAATGGGTTTTTTCAAAGGCTTGGTCATAAATTTTTGAAAGTTAATTTGACCTTACTTGTTCACCTTCAAATTTTCAAGATCATCCATTTTAATATCCTAGTATGCATGCCACATCCTAGACAATTATTATTTTCATCCTAAGCATCCCCCTTCATCCTAATCATTCATCAAAGATCGCATGTTCTATATAATAATCACCATTCTAATCCTAATCACATGTGAACTCATGTATAATCATGAACTCATTCTAATCCTAATATTAATAATCACCATTCTAATAGGAAATTATGCAGGCATCTATAGAGAAAAGGTCATGAGTATATATACATAAGAGAGGAGAAAAAGAGAACCAATAAAAATAACTCTAACCACCAAAAATAGGTGTTAATTACACTAATGGAAGATGTCATCCACCCTCATAAAGGATCCTATCCTAACAACATAAAAAATCCTAAAAAATATATATATGAAAAATGCAATAACCCCAATAAAGGAAAATATAAACCTACACTAACAAATGAGATCACAAAAGTTCACATAGAAAAGAGTCAGTGACAAAGTAAAGAATGAATTCAATTTGTCTTAAGGTTTAGAATTATTTTGATAAAGTATTATAAAATTTATGTATGATTATCCTTTAAATTCTTTAAGGATCGGTTCATCCTAAGCTTTGTAGAAATTGAAGTGTAAAGGATATTTAAAGTTACTCTTGTTAATTGGCCCAAATAACATGTTTCATTATTAGGCACACATAATCTAAATAAGAATCATAACCCTAGGACACATAATCTAAATAAGAATCATAACCCTAGGACAAGTTTTTAATATTTTATCTAGAATCACAATAAACATTTCCAACAATAATAGAACCCTTCCTAAGTGACCATTTTGTGCTAAATTGAAGCATGAAAAACTTTATTTACACCCTTTAAATTTTTATTTAAAAAGAATAATCCAAATTTGTTTTAATAGAGGATTTTAATATCATCCAAGAGATCTTATTGTTGGCACAAAATGGTATTTTATCTAGCCACTTAGACTTTAGGACCTATTCACACCTTATTCTTAATCTTAGGGTTTTTTTTGTCTCAATTCATAAGATTAAGACACTTGGCACTATTGTGTGAGCCTTATGGATTTTTCCTTTGTTAATTGTGATGTGGAAAAAGAGATCCTAGACCTAGTCAATATTTCTTCACATCGAAATTAGAAGCCAAGCTAGCAAGGTGAAAAGATTGGTTAATAACCTAAAAGGAGATCCAATCTACCTAGGACACTACCTTAATGTTAGAAATAATAGAAAAGGTATAGTCTAGATTTTTCACTAGATATTTCCATTTGATAGTTAATCTTATTCATTTAATTGATTTACCTATTTTTTACCCCTCTCTTAAATTACAAGTTCAATGCTTATGTAGGAAGGATTTGGAGTGCAACATGTCTAGGAATTATTTTATCCTAACAACATGGTTTGTAGAAGATCTAGTATTATTTGTGTAAAGGTTACATTGCTATTTTTAGATGAAGTATATTAGTGATACATGTGTATAACTTACAATTCAATTTTTATGATTTATTTTATTTAGTTTTGAATCTCTATAAAATAGTTGCTCATTCTAGACTATTATGATGTAAGCTAGAGAACATTCAAAATCAATAAAAAGTAAATAGTGACCTAGATTCCATTTTTAGCAAAGTGCCTAAAGTTTGTAATATGGTATTTATATAGCTATAAGATCATTTTGATCTAAATATTTGATATGATTAGCTAGAGATTTTACCATACAACTGTATACATATCACATGATAATTGAATACAAATTGTGTACATCATAATTATACATGATCTAACTTAGTCAAGTTTAAGTAGTTAACTTGTCAATATAGATGTGTGTAACACTTGTGTGAACAAACCATAATTTAAATTTAAATTTAAACCTATACAAACTTGCTAAATAAATAAAACCATGTAATAATTTGCACGATGTAAATATATGTTTAACAAGTGTTTGAAAACCATAATAATGCACGATAAAAAATCTATGAACAAACCATAAAACATGTACAAACATGTGTGAATGTGATCTGTAAATCATAACAAGTGTACAAATATATACCATAAAACATAAACATGTAATGTACATAAATCATAAGAAGTTTCTAGACAACATAATAATCTGATCTCAAAGAGAGGGAAATCTACTGTGAATAGAATCATCGGATCTATGGTCTGATCTCTCACTCAATCTCTCCCTCAATCCATGGACTAATCCCTCTCCTGATCCAAGATGTGTGGATCCATGTCTCGATCCAAGCTCTATGGATGCATGTCCTGAGCCTCGTCCCAAAACCTGCATGTGTTCAAGTACGTGCACATGAAATTTAAACTTACATATATATACATGTGTACAAACTTTCAACATGTTCAAA